>PPHU02000019.1:25567-301546 GCA_003705185.2 Ambrosiozyma ambrosiae
TGTTGTTGTTGTTGTTGTTGTTGTTGTTGTTGTTGTTGTTGTTGTTGTTGTTGTTGTTGTTGTTGTTGTTGTTGTTGTTGTTGTTGTTGTTGTTGTTGTTGTTGTTGTTGTTGTTGTTGTTGTTGTTGTTGTTGTTGTTGTTGTTGTTGTTGTTGTTGTTGTTGTTGTTGTTGTTGTTGTTGTTGTTGTTGTTGTTGAGATGGGCCATTATTCCAATTGTTTTGAGGTGAGGATTGGCTACTCTGAGACATTTGCGGTTGTTGCTGTAATTGATTTAGCTGTAATTGTTGTTTAGATTGCTGTGGTGTACGAGCTTGGTTAAAGCCTCTGTTTTGTTGTTGTTGTTGCTGCTGTTGTTTAGCCAGTTCCATTCTTTTTTGGAACAAAGGTATCGCTTCTGGATAAAGTTGATTCAGTAATTTGTAATACTCAGCCAATTCAGGAATCTCTGGGGGTGGAATAACTATTTGTGGTATTGAATAGTTCTTCTTTGGAGCATTCGGAGCAGAAGAATGTATGTCATTAATCGAAGCTAAGCAAGTTAAATTGAAGTGAATCCTCTTTAAGTAATTTTGATAAAGCTCTTTCTTCTGTCCATAATCTGGATTGCTTGAGTTAGCACTATTTAAACAATAGGATTGTAATTCTACACACTTTTTCAAGAGAATTGTGTTTATTTGGAGCAACACGTCTATTCTCCGTTTATCAGTTTCGGTGTCTATTCTGGGAGATTGCGCAGCGTGGGCCTGCAAAAGACTGTTGTAGATATCCTGTGCATTAGAGTAGTGCTGGAGCTGAGGCTGTGACTGTGTATTCATTATTGATAGAAATATTGACTATTGTAAGGGTTGGAACAGCTGTTTGCCTGATAGTTGGAGAGACACAAGTGGTTCCAATCAATTTGTTTGTTGAGTTGGTTCTGCTGTTTTTCTTTTCGGCGCGTCCGTCGAACAGTTTCATTTTGCGTATCCACAATGAATTCATTAGCAGTTGCATCCTCAGTTACCATTTTTGTATTAAAATAATAGTCATGGGAAGGAAAGGGACAAATGATATCAAGCCAAAAGTAGCATTTAATAATATCTACACGTTTACAAAAACCAGAATACCTCAGCCAATTGAAGACAAATTACTTGACACTTTTACAAGATATTGCGATGATCATGGAGTGGAAGACATACTATTAGACAACTTGCCTGTTTTGTTTGTCAAATATCTACATATGTCTTATAAATTGACTTACTTTATAAAAGCTGAACACTTTGTGTTGGATGGTACTTCTAATATTGTGGACTTTGAGAAATTCTTGTTCAATGGATACTTATATTTAACGTTAAATAAAAACCTAAAACTAATTGATTCTTACTGGAGTTTGATAGTATTTGGTCCTGAAAAGGACAAGTTTAAAAAAAAAATATATTTAAATGATATTAAGAAACTTGCTGCAGTAATTGGAGACACTAATGAAGTTTCTTTTGATTTATTGGTAGATATGTTAACAGTGGCAAACAACTCTGAAGATAAATTATATGTGGACTATTTTGATTTTGGAATAATATTGGGTAGGATTGGTGAATTACAAGGTTACTAATTGTATACTTTATGACGTATTTCTGTTTTTGTGTTAATTTTAATTTTAACTTATTTAATAGGGAACGAAATCATAGTACGTTTATTGCAGAAAAAAGCAAATGAAAATAATATATTTATATAAACTAGCTAGGCATTTAAAAGAACAAAAAGCATTTTTTCAATATTATTCTAACTTAGATTATGGAAATTACTTACAAGATATGCTTGGATCTGAAGTAGTTTCTCAAATAGTAGATTTGGTAAAGGCCAACACTAACTAACACCAGAATAATCAAAAAAGAGAAATTTTGAACTCTTCTATTGGTAGACTCATTAGTGTCTCTCAATTTCTCCTCTCTTCTAATTAAATAATTTAGCTCACTAGTAACCTCATCGATCATTGCTTCAACTTTTCTTAACTGAACTTCAGATGGCTTTAATTTTTCATTTGATTGAACAGCATTCCAATCCCTAGCAGCAGCACCTGCTTCAACTTCTAATTCAATATCTCTAACAAGTTTTTGACCACGTTCATTCCTGTAGCCAGCTTGTAACTCGTTGGTGAAACAAATATCCAAAGCAGTGGAAGCATAAGCAGTGAAAGCAACCTTGACCTTTCCAACAACATCATCTTTTTTACGGTATTCATTTCCAAATGCATCAACAATTTTCATTGATAAAGTTTGACCCATGGAAGTCTCCTCAGTGTTAACAGTCACAACGACTAATTGACCATTTTGAATAAATTCACGAAGACACTTAGGTGGGGGGTTATTAGCAGCCGCTGGGACTTCCAGTCTTAATGCAGTTGCTATATTCAACAATGAAAGCAAGCACATTATTGTTTGTAGAAAAGAAGTGACTCTCATGTTGTTGTAATAATTAGTTGTTGAATAAAATAAATTGTACGTGTGATCTGTAGTTCTTTGTAAATAGAAACGTAGCCACTGAAGAACAACAATACAAAATTGATATCACAGTTGAACAAATAACAAATATAATGTATGAGTTCTGCAAGGTGCTTAAATAACTTCGAAGTATTTCAGTAAGTCTGGTATTTCTTCAGTTTACTCACAAGTTCAGTTTACCTGTCCTCTTCCAAACTTTCAATTTAATCAACAGATCTCGAGCGAAAATTACATGTGCGCAACTACACGTCGATTTAAATGTCCTGCGTCGATTGGTATGAATCGTCAAACATATTTTTAGAAATTACACGAACTTCAAGTTTACTTAGATAAACACATTAAAATTTAGTTATATGTACAGGAACAAGAACACATCTTGAGAAAATGCTGTTCAAGTTTTATTCAATCCTTGAAAGATATGGGTATAAGAATGATTCAATTTTTTCAATTTTTCGACTCTATTTCACAAAACAAAAGTATGAGTATGTTCTGCATCAATAAAAACCACACAATGTATTATCAAATTTATAACATTAAAATCCAAGTTTATTTATCCATTATTTATTTCTTCTTCATCCAGTTGAAGGCACCTCTTGAAAAATCTAATGGTTTTGGTGCTTCACCTTTTCTCTTTTTAGATTCAACAAACAAAACATGTCTTTGAACCACTGGGTCATATCTAACTTGTGTAATCTCTTTAGCTGTTCTTGGAACTAGCAATGTTCTTCTATATCCTGTTTTAGCTGTGGAAACTAATTGCACTATGGTTGTTCTAGCTTTAGCTTCTGTATAATAAAAAATTAAGTGGATTTTCGTTAGATGTTAGTAACAATTTATTCCTGCAAGATTAACATTATCTAAAGACCAAAATTATGTGATAAATATACATACTGGCCATTGTTGATTATATGTATGTTCACTGGTCTAGGAACCAGTGAAATGATTCTCAACTCTTGTCTCAATTCTCCCTCCGCTTGTTAATTTGAATTCCAATAAATTACAAATAGTCGTGTGTAGGCTAAATCACAATAGGGTCGATTGCCTTACTGCTTGCGACGAATCTTCATATAAGCTGTTGAGTTTCACAAGTTGCTGTATGAAATATATAACCAATTAAAACACTCGATCATGTTCTTGAAATGATAATAATTTCTATTTGTATTATATTATTTGAATGATGACTTTATACTAAATGATGGTTTATATAGATTATTAAGGCAACTATAGCAATAAGTAGATTAGATAAAGTGGTGGTCATTATTATTAAGAGTTGTCATTTGTTTTCCGGGTGAAGTTTTAAAATAACCTTATTGTAAAATAATGTAGGTCACATAAGTGACATTCAATAATTGGAAACAATAGACAGATGCTAATATTAGTTTTGTTAATGGTGCCCATTTCTTCTTTCCCCGAATGGTTTGCAATGATAGCAAACATAAAATTTCAGATTCCACTTCTGAAGTGGTGAAATGCGTACATAATAGCCTTTATTACTTGTTTCATAAAATTATTCAATTGGAGAAGCAATAGAACTGTGAAATTTCTTAGCCTGTCAGTTTACTATTTAAATAAAGATATTCATCAAATCTTTGATAAAACCTACATATGCTTGTAATTTGTTGTTGAGTTCGTTAATATATATATATATAATTTACAATTTTCTGACTTGTGTTCAAAACTATTATTTGTAAAAAACACATGTCTTTTTTGTCAATTGGACTGAAACAATTTAGTTTTTCTGTTACTAGGGATATCTTCATAGTTGATTTATTTACCACGATTTGGTGGATTGACACCCGAAGTACATTTCTTGTGGCTTCTCACTATCTTTTAGGACCTTGATTCCAAATTAAATTACTATTTTCAGAGGACTTAATACTATAAATCTATTCTCCTAAAAAAGTCTTTTCACATTCTCTGTTATTTCTCCCTTTTTGTCTCTCCTTGAAATATTCAATTTTTGATAAATCTGAAATATATCTAACAAGGGAAAAAAATACATAGATATGGTTGAGCTATTCATGGTTATGTCAAATTTAGAAATATCAAGTTGTGATGATTGTCCCACTGAAAGGGCAATCAAATTTAAAAAAGAGCAATATGTAAAAAATCTAGCATTTTTTAGGCAGCTAAGATCAGAAATACTCAATAGTGGAAAGCCAGAGTGGTGGAGTAATGATGAAAATCATATTAATATGATATTATTTGATGATCACGCCAAACACAGTAATACTGAAAATGTTGAAAATAACCAGGATATTACTGACTTGCCAATATATTCAATTAGGGTAGAAACAGAAGATTACAGTAAGAAGCTTACTAATGATGAGATACCTTCTAGTTATTTTGATAAAAAAATTGTAGTACCAAAATTTGAAGCATTAGATAGGAGAGGAGAAAAGAAAGAAGAATCAAAAGCACTAAAAGAATTAAAAAAATGGATATTTCTTAAATATACTGAATTAATCACTGACATTTCATTAGTTGAATACAAATATTTCAAAACATACACTCAAATGAATCAAACAATCAAGCAATATTTCAGCAACGATTCTGAAGAGTTAAGCGATGAATTGCAAGAAGAAGGATTTAAAAAAGTTAATTTAAAGTTAGAGTTTTTTAAGAAGTTGGAAGTGTTGTTAATTAGGTTGAAGTTTTTAAAGAATGTTTTTGAAAATGGATACGGGAAGCTGTTTGCCAATAGTAATCCTTTGTTAAACCGAAGAAAAGTTAGTCCTGATATATGTGGGATTGATAATGGTAAGCAGTTCAAGGTTGAAACTAAGAATCATGAGGAAGAAAAAGTAGACGAATAAGTTTGAGTTATAATTATTTAGTTTTATAGCTGTAGTGATTTGTTTTTGTGCACATAATAAGTATTATGTATTTTAATATATATATATATATGTGCTGTTAATAATTAATTGTAGCCTTTGCAGATATAAACTTATGTGATATGATTTTTAGGTAATTGAAATTAATCATTGAACTAGCCGTTCAAGTTACGCATTATAACTCTCATAAAATGTAGGTAGGGTCCTATTACACAATTGTATTGGCAAAACATGATTAATATAGAAGATCTCGGTTGTAATATAGGCAATAATATAACGACAATAGGGTATGGCTAGATTGACACGTAAGATTGAAGGGATAATCGTTGGTTTATTGTCCGCCTTACTAGTAACGCGTCCATCCAAGTTTGGAAGGCAGATTACAACACATGTTGTACAACTTACGTAAGCGTACCGTTTGTTTGTTTTGCTTAGTCTTTTTATAATAGTGGAAAATGCCAAAGCGATTAATTTGAAGTCGACAGGGATCATAATTAACAGACTAGTCCAATACTCATATTTCTTTCATACTAACACTTTGGCCCTTATTTTTGTGACAATAATCAACACTAAATTAGGTTATAACTCATCTCTATATTGACGGTTTTTTAAACTGACTGATTGCACTCGATTTTCTTGCACCATCAACAACTAGCTTACATACTACAGCGAATACGGTCATTGTTACTATTTCCAACTACTTTCATTCTTTTACTTATATTAACTTATAACGATATTGCATCTATAAACAAATAGTGATGGCTTCAGTACAGCAACCTGGACGTCATATACAGCCCTCCATGTATCATCCACAAAACACCTCACAGGCCTCCTCAAATATAGACAATGTAGCTGAATCGATAGTTAACGCCAAAAAACGATTATCACAAACTTCAACTCATTCATCCTCAAAGAGAAAATCCGAAAACAAGATAGGTCCTTGGAGACTAGGAAGAACTTTAGGTAGAGGCTCCACTGGTAGAGTTAGATTAGCCAAACACTGTGTGACTGGTCAATTATCTGCTGTTAAAATTGTCCCCAAATCAACTCCAAACAAGAAAAAGTCAAAAAAGTCAAGAATAGATGCAAATGGTTTACCTTATGGTATTGAGCGTGAAATCATCATTATGAAATTAATCTCTCATCCTAATATCATGGGTTTATATGATGTTTGGGAGAATCAAAATGAATTGTATTTGGTCTTGGAATATGTTGAGGGTGGTGAATTGTTTGATTATTTAATTAACAACGGCAGACTAAGTGAGCAAGAAGCGATTAATTACTTTAGACAAATTATTAGTGGTGTTGAATATTGCCACAGATTCAATATTTGCCATCGTGATTTAAAACCTGAAAATATCTTATTAGATAAAGACCATAATATTAAAATTGCTGATTTTGGTATGGCTGCTTTAGAAATTAGACAAAAGTTATTAGAGACTTCATGTGGTTCTCCTCATTATGCTTCTCCTGAAATTGTGGCTGGTAGAACCTATCATGGTTCCCCAAGTGATGTCTGGTCCTGTGGTATTATATTATTTGCCTTATTAACTGGCCATTTGCCTTTTGATGATTCAAATATTAGAAAATTATTACTGAAAGTTCAATCTGGTAAATATCATATGCCGAATACTTTGTCTCCAGAAGCTAAAGATTTGATTCATTTAATGTTAAAGGTTAATCCCAAAGATAGAATTTCAATCTCTCTTATTTTAAAGCATCCTTTATTAAAGAAATACCCCGCTAAAGTTTTAGAAAATTCTCAGCAAAAATTGATGGAAAATATTAATTTTGATAAGCCAGTTACTAATTTGGATCCAGATATTCTGCATAATTTACAAACTTTATGGCATGGGTTACCCCAACCTGAAATTATTAAAAAGTTGTCAACTAATAGTGAAAATGCTGAAAAAATGTTTTATTATTTATTGGAAAAATATAAGGCTACTCATATTGATGGGGCCGAATTTGAAATGGATGATATGAAAAGAGCAGGCAATAGAGGTGCTGGTAACAAGAAACCAAAGCTAGTAAATAGAAAACAACCTCCAGTTTCAGCTTTGCCTAGTAAGCCTTCTGCTCTAAAGCAAGGTATTCCAAGATCTGCCAGCACTATTGTTAAAACGACAATTCAAGATGAAAATGGAGATATTTTAAAATCTTCAATTAAAGAACTTCCATTAAATTCAAGAATTAATATAAAGAGAACACCATTATCAACAAGATCAAATAGTAGCTTAAATGTTCATTTAAATAATTCATTTTCTTCACGTAACATTAAAAAGCCAATCATTGCCTCATCCTCATCAAGAAGATTAGTTTCATTTACTCATCAAAAAAATAAATCATTATCACGTAGTAGTTCAAATCGTTCAATCAAAACCACAACTCCTATTACTTCATATTCTGCAACCCCAACTCAAAAGAAAATTTCGTTAGTTACAACAAATGCAAATAATAGATTGACCTTACCTGCTTTGCCAGATTTGGAAATGAATGAATTTAAACATCTGGTAGGAATAATTTTTGAGGATGAATCGACAGAAGAAGTAATAGATTATAAAAAGGACACTAAGAAGAAGTTACAAGAAGGAGAGACTAATAAAGAACCAATATCAACTGTTAAGATTTATGAAGATGAAACTCAAATATTTGATTGTAGTGCTAATAGCACCGCTAAAACTGATCTTTCAGTATCAACTGATTCAGTATCAACAAAACCAAACGATGATATTTCTAAAAACTTTAAAATTTTACAAAATGCAAGTTTTTCAAAATCAGAAAAGCCTCAAGTGAAACTGCAACAGCAAACAGTATCAACTAACAACTCACTTATATCTGCTGCGACAAGTGATTCTAGTATTGATTGGTATTCGGCTAAATCATTTTCACTTGATCCTAAGGTTAGGAATGTATCTAGTTCTGGTGGTAGTAGGAGTAATTCTGGTGCTTCCGCTGTATTGGAGAAATTTGGCGTTAAGATGAATAAACATGGTAATTTAACCCCCGCTATTTCAACTGCATTAGGTAAACCGACTGGTAAAAGTGGGTTATCAGCAAATGGTTCATTAAAAAGATTAGGTGGTTTGAAAACCTCAACTTCATCCTCAGTTAGAAATTTGAATTCCTATTTGGACTCAAAAAATACAGTTACTATTGATGAATTTAACAAGTCTCATCATAATGACAAAAACATTCTGTCTATTACAAAAATCCCTACACAAAGTTCAGGTAAACTATCCAAAACTTTTGACGATAGTGTCGATACTTCATTTACCCATTCTCATGGTTCTGGTAAGTCTGTTGATCATTCTGTTTTTTCTTATGATGTTACTTATAGCATCCATTCGGCTGTACAGGTTCCACTTATTTCCCCTACTGCTGTGCATTTTCATGATTCTTCTAAGTTAGAAAAACAACCTACTAAACAACTGAATCTTAGTCCTGTTGTTCCATTAATACCTGCTAACGCCATTGGTGAAGATAGATTTGCAGATGCTGAAACTGATAACTCTGATGTGGTAATGAAAGCTGAAAAGATGAATCAATCGAATTCAGAATTGAAAATTCACAGAAAAGCCGACTCAACTAACTCAACCCATGAATCAAATTTAAGTAAGTACATTCAACAACCTTATAAAGCTGCAAGATGTTCGTTATTAGCTAATTCAAATTATGAAATGCCCGAAGAAACAAAATCAAGCGTTAAAAAGTTGAATTTCAGTCCTGAAAAGAAAAAAGCTAGCTCTGCGCTAGTCACATCTAATAATAATAACAACACTGATGAAGTCAATGACAAATCAAGTATATTTGGGGATCCGGAAGAGGATGTTACTTTTATGTCAAATGGTGTTTTTTCACCAAATTCAGTTAGAGAAAACACAACAATCTTTGACGATTCCAATAATTTAACTCTTTCAGAGCTAGAAAATATTAAAACAGCAGAACTAGTTAATATGAGAAAACAGCGTACATCAATAGCCACCCTAGAAAATCATATACCTGATACGTCTGCATTTGACCATAAATCATCACCTGCTGTTTCTAAACATCATCCTATATTCACTTCTACTTTGAAAAAATCTCCTGAAATAAAAGGAAGATTCCATACTGTCCCTGAAGAAAGGTCAGCTCAGTCTTCATCATTAGTTCCTACAAGATTCAGAAATGAGCAACAAGAGCAACAGAGATTTGAATCACACCAAGTTCAACTAGCACAGGACGGTAAGCTTACTGCACCTCCCGTTCCAATCAGTATTTTGAGACGTGCTAGTGTTAAAGACCGAATCATTTCTGGTATACACAAGGCGTCAGGAATTTCAGATTCAAACAAACCTATAATTGATATGTCTCCTAAGGATCCAAATTTCTCACAACGCAAAAACGCAGCAATGTTGAGTTTATCTAATAAAAACAAATTACAGAATTGGAATGATGAATCGTTGCCTGCCGTAAAAGTTGGAACTTCTACTGATAGGGTTACACAAGATTTTTCTCATAGACCTAGTTGGATTAAAAGATTTTTTAATAATTTTAAATCAACAGCTCAGACAACAACATTGAACACAGAAACAGCAATAAAACATACATCAGCCTCAAGAAATATGCCACAAAAGAGATCGAAGAAAAAAAATATATTTAGCAGAAAAACAACAAGTTATACAATTGATTCTGATAAACTTACGGCAAAACAGGTGTTTGATTTTTTGAATAAAGTATTTGAAGAAGAAGATCAAGTTGAAATCAAATTGAACGATTCAATTAATTTGAAATTTATTTGTTATTTGTCTGATTACAAGAAAACGACATTCAAGATTGAAATTAGTGATTTTGAAGGTGTTGAACTTGGGTTTACTGGATGCTGTATTGTTGTTGGTAAGGTTAGTGGTAACAGTAAAGTTGTTAAACAATGTGCTGATACTGTTGAAGAAAAAATTTTGAATTTTGAAGCAGAACGTGCTAAGAGAGAAAATTATTAGTTGTTTTTGTAAATTATAGTTTAATGACTAAAGATACCTGAATGCTTATTTTGCTGGTGTTTTAATTTTAATAGTATGAGTTTACTTTAATTCTATTTGAATGGATTCGATACTGTTCTGCTTTTTACTTTGCTTTACTTTTACTGATGTTTCTTGATTGACTTCGACTTGAAGCTTATGTCTTTTCTTTTTTCATTTCTATATTTGACGCATTTATTGTGCACCTTAAATATTAAATAGTTTACAAATGTTTCTATTTAATTGGACTTTCATTTTTTAAGTTAAATTATTCCTTTTGTATTTATTTTAATATTTTATTATTTCTTTACTTATTTCTCTTTGGACCCACCCCTTTTTCATTCCATTATTTACCCCTATTTTTATTAAATTTTTTTTTATATAATATATATGTATATATTTTTCTTTCTGTTAGTTTTTTGAGTTTTATTTGTTTTATGGTTTATTATTCATTTGTATTATTAATATATAGTACTGCTAAACCTAGTCACATCTACACAATAACCATACAGTGTGTTAGAAAATAAGGCTGTCATGTACTAGACGTTATTTCTAGTCAATAATGTAGACCATCTCATTACTGCTAATGTCATAACCATTCTCGATTACATTCTGTATAACTTTTGTTAAACTTTTCTCAGAAGTTGTGGTAGCACCATCTTCTATCTATATATTCATCTAATTAACCAGAACTACCTCGGCATTAATTAAAAATTAGATTCTTTCAGCGTCACCAAACTGTGCATCATGACGTAAATATATAGTGTAAGTAGTAGCACTAACACAACCTAATAATACTTAGAATAAAGATAATATTAGTTTGACCATCCAGAAGTTTATTAATTTTAATATAAAATGTGATGATATGAAGGGGATGGGTATGTACAAACTTAAACAACATTTAAAGGATAGATAAATTAAATTTTAAATTATCTCAAGATTTGGGCTTATTGTTAAAAAGTGAGATTAATATGGTTATTTAGGAATGCAACAACAAGCTATGTTACATATTTGATTGAGAAATAAAAAAAACCCGTATCTAGACATTAGCATGCATGCAGTAGGATCAACTCGGTCATTTTGGAAATGCACATCACAATTTTAATTACACAGATGATACTTCAAATATTATTGATTATTGATAATTTTAATTGTTTTGTTTTGCAATAATTGCTTAGGAGTTAAAATGTATATATATATGAGTGCAACAAAATTAATGTTTATCAAAGAAATAATTTGTTGCATTGAAAAATTTTCAAAGTAATTGAAGTATTTTTATTCGATAATAATTTAGACACATATTCGCTAATCTAACTGCTTTATTTGTGGTATATAATTGAAAATTTGATAACCAAATATTAAATAATTCAAATATCAGATGATTCAAATATCAGATGATTCTTAATTCTCTTACCTTAATTAAATAAATTTTTGACATATAATCAAAACAAAAAACAAGAACATAAAAATAAAAATAAGAGGAACTGGAATTGTGCAGGTTACGTGCCTGAAATCAATTTACTAGCCGTATAACGGTGACATAAAAAAATATAGTGGGTATCGGCTAGATTTTAACCCCACGAGTTCTCTTATCACGGCACGGTTTAGAAAAAAATTGAAACTAGTGGCTTTTCGGCTCAATTTATCAGGCAGGAGCGAAAAAAATATTAAAGTTTTGGCGGTCTACGGCTCAGCAGATAGATCTCGGCCCGGGAGAAAGCAGCGAACAAAACCGTTATAGTGCTCCTAGCCTTATGTAAATATAGTGTATTAGCCCCTTTCATATTTTACCAGTAATGATTTTATTCTTTCAATGTTACAATTGAATTGATTTAATATAAGAAATATTGAGTATATATTTATAAAACTATTAATGGAATATAATGTTTTTTTTGATTCATTTTATTCAAATTGCTTTGAATATATTTAGTGTAAAAAATAAAGATATGTATAATTGACTAAAAAAAAATTGAGATCTAAAAGTTCAGACCAATTTAGATTATTAACGTTTTCTTTTTTTCACTTTTCTGTTCTTATTATAAGATACAACATGTCACCTTTCTTACAACATTTACTGTACTGTATGAATTAAAATTGGCATTTTTATTATTACTTTAAATGTCATGCAAGATCTCCTCTGTAACGTCGGGACGTTTGATTCAAAAGATACTTGATAGCCGATCCTCAAAAAAAAAAAAACTGGCGATTCTAATTAATTAATGTAACTAGCTAGACTAACTGAGGCTTCACACATTTTTAAAATTTACAGTTAACCCTTTTTCTTCTTACTTTTCCCATTTCCTCTTCTTTTTATGCTTATTATCTTAAAAACTTTCCAAGGTCCTTATTTCTCTCCTATTTTTACTCCGAATCTCTACCAAGTTAAGCAGTAATATCCAAAGACTTTACTTCAGTTATACACTCTATATTTATCTGCCCGACAGAACGCCATTGACAGAAAAAGATAACAGCATTTTGCAGACCATCATGTATTCAGTATGTTATTTCTTATCCCAAATATACTTCAATGTAATTGGAAAAAATATCAGTTTTACTGGGTTATTGTATACCAATAATTCATACATCCTCCTTCATCATTACGATCATGCTCTCAATTACTAACAGCCCTCCCCTTCCACTTCTTGTTATCGTTGTTTAGGATTCTTCCCATATCAGAGTTTGCGTCCTTGGTGATGATCATACGGGTAAATCATCATTAATTTCTAGTTTCTTAAGAGTATTGGATTCAATTGAGCCATCAGTTGCTGATGTATACCAACATTTCAGCAACATTGGCGAATCAGGCAAAATTGTTGAAATTCAGGACACGTTGAATGACAGCTTCACCGATAAAACATCATTGGTTAAGGATGCTGATGTTATAATACTAGTATATAGTATTATAGAGCAACAATCGTTTAGCAATGTTGAATTACACTTGTTTAGATTAAGATCATCATTGAAAGCAAAATCACCTACCCCAGTGGTGTTGATTGGCAATAAATTTGATGCTGAAAATAGAAGAGAAGTCTTAACATCAACTGCCATGACCTTTTATCAACAAAATAACATACAAGCTTTCTTTGAAACCAGTGTGATTACTAGATTGAATGTTGAGGAGGCATTCAACACAGCTATTGAATTAGGTTATGAATATAAAAAATCCCCTAGTCAATTTTATAAAGAAAAATCACCAGAGCCAATAGAATTAACAAGCTCAACCCAGCCATACATGTTTGAGGAAGATCCATCCTTATTCAACAAAGAACGTACTATCACACCTGGTCCAACTTCCGCAAAACCTGTAAGTGATGGTTCTAATAACAATAATACAGGTCGCATTGAACATGATAACAAGAGTAAAACAAGAGAGATAACTACTGAGACGACAAAGCTGCCAAAACCTGAATCCGGTTGTTGTATTATAATGTAAAATATTACTCTGTTTACTTGCAATATTAATTTACTTTTCAATTCTTCCTTGTTGATTGTTTGTCTTATATTTAACTTTATCCATGTAAAAACAGTGCATTTTCCCAATGTTATCTGTTCATTGCTTCAATCAACCTTTCTTCTAGATGTCAGTTCTTTTATATATCTTTTTCTTTGAGCTTGCCGGATTTTTTTTTTCATTTTCTATTTTCGATTTCCTATTTTCATAATTTAATGAGCTATATATATTTATACATATATTTAATTATATGTTCAATTTAATTTAATTGGATTAAAATTTACGAGAATTATTTATAAAGGCAGACCCTTTCCAATATTTATTTATTTATAATAAACAATAAATAATATCAGATTAACAAAAACAAAAGAAAAAAAATCTGCATACAATATATGTGGGACACAACATGCTTCCCCTAAATTATCATTGATGCATAGAGGTCTTATTAAAATAAGAAAGAGAGATTGAAAACAGACATTAATAAATGAAACTTGCGTATATTCTAAATAAAGTTTCAATAAAGGATATATATTTTTAATATTGAAATTAGTTTGTTGCTTAATTTATTATACAAATACTCTAAACTTCAATAGTATATGAATCAAAAGTCTAAAATAATCAATAATATATTTCGGTGTATGGGAGAAATTGTGTAGAACAGACGTTTAAACTTTGAAATTTTTTCTAATCGGGAAATGGAAACTTTAAGTTTATTGTTCAAATCATGTGATAGCAGCGGCTGATACAGGTAAAAAAAGCAGGGGTTACTCATAGACTTTTCATTCAAAATTAGCTTGAATAGTAGTTTGATTTCAGAATAAAAATAGTTAAGATTTGGCCGTATCTGCATATATATATATAATGTGTTTGATGATAGATATAGATAGTCAACAACAAAATATTCAATCACCATTATTAAGTGTCATACCTAGGAAATACATTTTCAATTTCCGGTCATCAAAATAACTACTGTTACTCATAACCAATTTTATTATATAACGCATTTAAATGTCTCAAGTTAAGCTGATAAACAAGTTAATGTAGAGTATATAATCATATTCATGCAGTAGCATTGTATTGTGATTTTGTGGTCCTCTTGATTCTAGAAAAGTAATTGAGCAGGAAGATATCCAGATATACTGGTACTATAAGCAATAGATCGATCTAATCAAGAAAATTCTGAGTATATTATTGAATCAATAAAAGATTGGTGGTAAAAGCCCCTTCCCCTTTCAATTACTAAAATAGTTGAAACTGCATATACTTTTAAAGCCAAAACTTCGTAATAACAATTTACAAGAAATCAACTAATAATAAAAGTAAAGTATTATTGTTCAACAATATATAATAATTTTCTAGAGAGTAATAAATAAAACAAAGATAGGAAAAATTATTTGATAAACTCTCATCTTATTTTAAATGTTTGAGGTAAAATTCGTTTGGATTGTTTCAATATTGTTTGGTGTTTTTTAGAAACCTTAAAAATCAACCATTCCATGATTTGGCGTTTAACTGAATTGCCTTTATTCCTGCACGTGCACAGGTGTGATGAGGAATGTGACATAGTGGCCTATTATGTGGTATTTCAAATCTGGGGCGTTTCCTAGCTCAATTAAAGTATGCTTTCCTCAAAAATATTTATACATTCTTGACTATACTCTCTTCTTTTCAAAAGAAAACCTGTAACTTAAAATTTCCACTTCATAAACAAACAAAAATGCCACCAAAATACGATATAGCATTAACTAAAGCACGAAGACTTATTGTGTCACACCGGAACCTATTGATAGGCGAGTCTTCAAGTGAACGGACCCAACATGTTATCAGTATCCTTGAGAAATGGGGTGTTTACCATAATGTCACTTTTATTGACCTAGATGAGTTGGATCCTGAAGAAGCCTTTGAATTAAAACAGCAATTCCCTTTCTTTACTCGGTTTGTTCCTAGAAACTCTATGCCTCTAATATTTTTCAATCATCATTTCTATGGTACTGAAGAAAATCTTAGTGGTATTGAACATATTAGTATCGATCAATCGTTCTTCAAACAGATGGGTTTATTATAAATCTCTATCATTAATATTACTTTACACACATATATGGTTATGGTTTAAAAACCTGGTGTTTTTAAATGAACTAATTTACTGGGTTCCACGTTTTCAACAGGCCAGAAAAGATTATTTCTCAAAAAAACTGAATTATGAAATAAACTACTAGTCCGAATATTCCTATATATATTGATTAATTATTTATCATCGCCTCATTTGATAGTCATCCTTTGACAACTTCGTAATATAGTCATCCTTTGGAAACTCTGTAGTAGTTTCACTGCTCCTGAAGAAATTTTACTAATTTATATCATTTGTCAAAGTAGCATCTTGTAGATAGGGATGACTTTTATACCAACAGCAGTTATTATAAAAAGCAAAGGAGGCGAAAGAGATCTGAATGATTTATAGAGTATAGGGGTAATCATCCAAAACATTACCCTTTATGGAAGAAAGAGAAAGGATTTGATATCTTTTTTACTTTTTCAAAGTTGTATGATATAATACTTCAATCCAAACAGAACGTCTAAGATGACACAGAAATAAAAACTAAAGTGGTATCCCACTAAAAGAATGGCTGTGTAAAAACCATCTCGGCTAGACACGGTCTTTCCGGCATCGTTACCCGCTTGCTACTAATTTTCAGTTAAACTTTTCAACACTAACATCTAATCCAAAGTTTTCCAACATACATAAGGCATCCTCTTCATAAACTATTGTAACATTTTCTTTTATATTATTTTAACATTATTAACTCACTTCTTAATGAGAAAACGGATGAGTCATATTGTTTTCAGTAAAGATGCGCACAGGTCCAGATTAGCACCTTAATGTTAAGATTAATAATTGTTTCCAATAGATTGATACCCTACATTCGGGCCAGATTCTAAGCTCGTTGAACTGACTCAGGAGTGGTACTATGAGTAATTAGTAGGTGACCAAATATGTATATTTTAATTCTATGTATGTTTATTAACGAACGCTGAACATTGAACATTGAAGAAAGTAAACTAAAAACTAACAACATAAAAATTCAATTCAGTCCTTAAAGTGGGTTTAACAGTCAAGGATATTACTCAATAATGGTGCATTAGGTATTTTCTGACAAATAAGTCAATCTTATGCCCAATTGCCAATTCCCATACTGTAATCAATGCTCAGTTTATTTAACTCTTTTCTTTATGCCTCATGTCGTTTTTTGAAGGTGTATCTGATTGGTTAAAGCTTATTAAACCTCACTTTGGCTAGCTTGCATGATTTCCGTCATTAGTATTATTACTGTTTGTGTCTGTCCTTGAGAACTTGGGTGACTCAGTTATTTGTGATGGATCAAGTTTGTTACTTGGAAAATTGAATTAGTGTTGATTAATAATTCTTGTGCTACCATCAATTTGTCGAAATAGAGAATACATTCTAAATTATTATTGCTGTACCTTCATTTCTTAATTTTTCTAGCTACCAATTTTAATTGAAAGACTATCCATGAAACGAATATTGTATGATATTATAGCTTCTATCATCTTATTTGGAATAATGATACACAACAAATTCTAAGGTACTTACCTTGCTTTTATTTGAATTTCATAAATTGTGGACTATCCATATAGTCAACAGTTTCTGCCTATACATACTCAGTAATACACTATCTTTATATATATATATATATGTTAACTTTGTACTTCACAATATATCTATTCTCTAGCTAAATATGGTTTGTAATCCAAGTAGAAGAGTAATATGCATGTTCACAGTAAATGTTATATGCTATATGCAATATGTAATATTCATTTCTGATCGTACACTTGAACAATATTCTTTAGATAAATTTCCACAATTAACCAGTTAGCTTGGTAGGTACCTTATATAATAAATAAGCTTGGTAACAACCAAGGCCAAGAATCGTTAATGTTGACTTCAGAACGCGACTCGGATACTTTATTAATTTTTTAATTTTCAGTTTCATCTATCTCTAACTAATTCTCAATTATATCTAGATTGCCATAAAAATCAATTCAAAAATCCAAAACTTGTTTAAAGATCGGAGTATATGAAACTGTCACTAGAATTTTAGTTCCAAACCAAACAATTACTGCAATGTCAGAGAGAAGAAAGACGCCGCATGTTTAGCAAATTAGGAAGGTGTTACGTAAGCAACGTAAACACCAGCCATTAACTGATTCAAGAAATCAGACACTTCAAAACCACTAGACAAACTGACACTTTGTGATTATTTCTCTTCTTTTTCTTTTTAAGCCTTAGAGTTGTTTTACTTTCAAAATTCCCCAAATTTGCAGTCATAGGTCACAAGCTCTGCTTTTAACTTATCCTTACATTTTTTTTTCCAATTTGAAAAACTAGATAATAATCAGAACAGCAAAGTCACTAAACCCCTGTGCCATTCAGTAGTATTAAATATTTCCTTTTTCTCTAAATATTACAATTAGAAATAATGACTACAGTGGCAACTCCATTCAAAGCGAAAGCTGTTTATAGTTGGGGTGGCAATGATAAAGGTAAAGATCTAGGCTTTATTGAAGATGATATCATTGAAGTTATTAGAGCTGCACAAGACCAAAACACTTTTTACGGTCAGTCTTTAAGAACCAAATTATTTGGTTATTTTCCTTCAAAGTATGTTCAAGTTTTGACTATTGAACAGAATGACTCCAGAAAAAATCTTCGTTCTATTGTCCAACAACAAACTCCAACTAAGTCTGTAATGAGAAACAGTTATCAACAATCACCATCTTCTTCTATTCCACGGTATGATTCAAGTATGTCTCTGAATAATACTCCTCAAAGTGACCCAAATAGAATTTCTTTTAGAAAACAATCGCAAACTGATCTAAACAGAACATTTAATAGATCACCAATTAGAAGCTCACCAGAATCATCAACAAGACCCTCATATAAGGGAATGTCTCCAGAACAAAGATCATCTCCTACCAGATCACCATATAGAGGTATTTCCCCAGAACCGCCTATCTATAAATATAACAGAAACTCTTACTCTAGAGGTGTTTCCCCTGAACCTCCTAAATCTTTTGACAAAACTTCAAACCATGATCCGGGTAGAACATTTGGTAGAATGTCAACACTTCCCGACACAAATGTCACCAGAAATTCTTCTTCACTAAATTCAGTGCCCTATGAGAGATCTAATACTAATAGTTTATCTCATATCTCGGATCTATACTCTTCAGCTAAAAACTCCAATTCTACTGCCCACACTAATTATATGTCCGATGAAGATGAAGATAAGTCGTTACCACCTATTCCACCCAAGCATCATTTCAGTGCTGCTACATCTACTAAAGATAAATTATTTAAAACTTCTTATACACAAAGACTTTTGGATGCTTCAACTAATTCTACAGATACGGAAAAGTCTTCTTATTTTGGACATTCCGATTTTAGTGCTACTTCCGCTGGCTCTTATATGAGACATAAAGAATCAAAGATGCAAAGTAGACTGATAGATTTACAAGAAAATGGGCCAAATACAACTGATCGACAAGATTTATTACAACAATTATTTGAGGATAATGATAAAACCAAACATCCCAATTTCTTCAAGAAGTTTATGGGTACTAAGAAGAATATACCTAGTTTAGATGACCAAATCTTTGGTTCTTCGGTTGCAAAGATGGCTGAATTAGGACTAACTGAAAAGGATGATATACCATTTGGTGCTTCTGCTTCTTATAAACTACAAAATATTTTTGATTCAACTGAATCTAATAATAAGTTTAATAGTTCAGGTTCAGGGCGTGACCATTCTTCTCCGTCCCCAGAAAATGTTATCTCTGCTTTAGATAGAACAAAATCTTTAACCTCACAAGAGAGATCTTTACGGAAATCAAGAGCATTGGAAGATGACTGTTATCTGATATTACAACCACATAGAGCCATTTCTAGTTTAAACAATAATGAAATTGACCCAACTGCACAAAAAAGATTGAACATCGATACGACTCCATTAATGCATGTTGATAAATACATCAAAAAAATTCCATCTGATCGTTTTGCATCATTTGAAGATATAACCATAGATAGAATAGGCAACAAGTTTAAGACAGACTTGGAGAATTTGAGAGCTATTTATGTTTATTTAACTACCAAATTCTCAATTAAATTCAATAATGCTGAAAAATTAAGCACTAAACAGTGCCCTTCAAAATCAACTTTAAATGATATCATGCATTCCAAAAAGTGCACCCAACATCAAATGACCTGGATTTTTCACATAATGTGTGACATTTTGAATATTGAAACTGAAATAATATTAGGTAGATTCAAAAGACCATTTGAATTTGATATGAAAAATTCCGATCACAAGAACTCCTTAGAGCTAAACCATTCGTGGATTTCTGTTTTAATTGAAGGAGAATATAGATTTATTGATGTTTCATTAGCCAACCCTTCGAATCCAATCTTACAAGAAGAAATGAATATTATTATAGAGTCTTCCATTGAAGATATCAGTAATTTTTACTTTTTAACCAAACCATTGGATTTAGTTTTTACTCATATTCCATTACATATAGACCATCAACATATTATGCCTCCAATTGATCCAGTTATTCAAGTAGAATTACCTTCAGTTTACCCACATTTTGTTACCAATAAATTAAGATTATATAAGTTTAATCAAGCTGTCTTTAGATTACAAGATTTCGAAATTATTGATTTTGATTTAGAAATTCCAATGCATTATGAAACTAGATGTATGATAATTCCATTGGATAAAGAATCAAATAAAACAATAAATGCATTTGTGCAAGTATACTGGAAGAAAGGTAGAAGAATAGCCAAGATTAAGTCAATTTTACCTCCCAGATGTCCCATTGCATTTGTTTCTGTTTATGGTAGAGAAATCAATAATACACAATCACCTAAATCGCCAGATGAGTTTGAACATGAAAAGAATCCAATGGATGATTTTTGCTTGCTTTTATCCGTTCCCTCTTTCCATAAAGGTAAGTACAGTGATTTAGAATGGTGCCATCTGAATCCTGAGAATTCAGAATTGCCCTATGATATTTATATTAAAGAACCTCAAGTGTATAAACTACAGCAAGCACAAACATACAATTTCACTATTTATCACAACAGCAGCAATAATTTAGATGATGAGACTTTTAAATGTGGATTATTAACGCCAACTGACAAATTTATTGAATTAGAAAGAATCAACTGTGAAGTTTGGGAAGTCAGAAAAAATGTCCGGGAAACAGGTTTCTGGAGACTGATTGTCATTAATCACGGAAAGTGGCATGTGTTCTCTGAATGGTCCGTTGATGTTTAGATAATGATGATGAACTTTATTCTATTTTAATTGTATTCATATATATTTATGACTTTAATGATACGGAAATGTTACTAGAGATAGTCAGGATACTTTTTTTTTGTTGATTGTTGATTGTTTTGTTTCATTTTTACTTTTTGCATTACCACCAATTGCATATGTGTCTGCTTTGCTTTTTTATGTTTTGTTGTATTTGATTTGTAATTTGTTTCATTTTGTTCACTTTTCTTATGTTCATTCTGAGATTTTTCTCTCTTGCTCATTCGTTTCATATCCTCAAGCTAGACACAGTTATATAGATTTTTTTACCCTCTTAGTTCTAAATACACTAATAATATATATTACATTTAGATAACCTACTGAATTGACTTAGTTGACTAAAATTACTTGTTTTATAATTGCCAGTACATTGAATAATAACAATTTCCCATATTTTCGCTCTTCAAAATGTTATCTATATAGTAATTGATGTAGTTTTTTATAATTCACTTTTTTAAACTGATTACTGGAAGGTGGAAAAAATAATAACATACCAAATAGTATAATTAAAAATACAAGAAAAGGCAGAAACCAATAGAGAAATAAAGAGCTAATAGAATGTGTAGTCTAGAAAGACAGATTCCTAACAAACTAACAAAGAAAAGATAAGTAAAAACAAAATACAAAATACAAAATAACAGAAATGAATGCAGAAAGAATGTGACATCAAACTATTATTAACACACATTTAAAGCGAACACACATACAAGTAAACCAACAAGTAAAATAGGATAAAAAAATAAAAATAAAGGAATGAAATTCTTGTACTAAAAAAGGAATATGAAATAAATTAAAGTTAATTAATCAAAATTTGGAGAAAACCCATCTTCAATATTTTCTGCAGTGTCAGTTGAGTTATCATTATCACCATCAACATTTTGTTGTTCAGGTCGATATTCTTTTGCAAGAACTTTAACGCCACTTTTAGTATCGATGTTTTTCAATTGAGCTTCATTTTCGTTACTGCAACCAAGAATAACACCAACATGCTCAGATTCACTGCTTTCAAGATGATTAACTATAATTTCTCTTAAATCTTCAACAGAATCTTTATAAAGTGGAGGTTCAACAGACGGTAAAATAAAATCTCCCGATCTTAATCCTTCTTCTTCCAGTGATTGCATTGTAACATCTTCAAACAACTGAGACTCACCTTCAACATCAGTAAATTCTGCTGGTGTTACAATAACTTCCCAGAAATTAGGAGGAAAATCGCCATTTCTCAAGTTCAAATCATTTGGATCTAGATCTGAACTTTCTAATAAAACATCTTTATTATATTTTGTGTATAATGGGGGAGGAACCTGAGTTCCTTCTATTGGACCAAACCCCCATTTCTTAACATTACCTTCAATAAAAACATAACCTATTTGGCCCAAATTAACATGAACTTGACATTTATTAGTGGCACCAATGGTTGGGTAAAGCTGTAAACCCTTTGGAAATTTAATATGTCCTCCAATTTTAGATTCAGATACCTTTTTACCATTTCTTGTGAAAAATATCGTTCTTGATCCTGTCCTTATACCACATCCTACAACATCACCTTGTTCAATTTTTGGGAGAGAATGAAGACCGGTTTCTTTGGTTAATGGGAATGGCTGATTATATCTTCTGCAACTATCTGAATCATATGATATTGAAAATCTATGTCTACCAGGTAGTCTGAAGTAAGGATACGGAGTGGTTGAAAGACCAATGGAAATAATCGTATTTTCTGGGTCCAATAATTCATATATTTTAGTTTCGAAATAATAAACTTCATTTTGTTTAGGTATTGGGAAATTTGTTTGTATAGAAAGTTCTTGACCATCAGAGAAGAACTCTAATTCAGTTTTGTTAGCCACCTTAATAAGATTAACATTTTCAAGGTTTGGTTTAAACTCCCACGCATTCACACCTTTCTCTTGAATTATTAAAGATTGAGATAATGATAACTCCTGATTATTCATAGGATTTAACTTTAGAAAATCTTTGGACTGAAAGTACAGCTCTTGTTCATTCGGAGCTAGTTCATCCAAAGCTCTTCTATCTTCTTCAGCCTCCAAAGCAGCATCATCCAATGAGCCAGGAATATCATTACTTAACATAATTCTGTTCCTTATTAATCTCTGTATCAAATATACTATTGTAGATACTATTATTATCAATGCAAATCCGATAAACATTCCTAAGAACATTACAAATATTAAAGAGATGTTTCCGCCATCATCGTCTTCATCATTTGGAAAGGGATAATCCGGAAATGGCTGTTGGTAATCTTCATCATCGGGCATAGGGAGACACTCTATATGTCTTATGAAAAACTGTAGTACTATCAGGTGTAGCTGTATTATTGAACTGACTGTCATGGTGTGTCTTGATATTAGTTACTTCTTTTTGGAATAGTGGGTGTGACTTGAATTAAAAAGATAGAGTGGGTTTAAGTATTGTCTAATGATCACTATATTCGTAATATCTTCCTTTATAACAGTTGATTATGTGTATGCGGAATAGCCACCCAGAGACCGTATAACTAGAGGATAGGAGTCGAAGAAAAACCAGGTAATCTAAGTCGAAAAAGGCTCAGATAAAGAGATTTTAGGAGTCGAGTGAGCAATCCCGAGTGCACGGGTTTATATATGGAAATATGCAGTTGAACACGGTTACTAGTAAAGAAAGAACATCTATAAAAGAATAAACATAGGTATCACACAGGAAAGAGAACTAAAAAACAGAAAAATTATTATGAAGTATGAAATCAGAGAATGAGTGGGTTTTGGAACTAAAGAAACTTTTGAAAGTTATGAACTAGCATTAAATTCTAATTATTCTGCAAAAACTTCGATTAAAACAGACTCAATACCATTTTCTCTTTTACAAGCTTATGTATCTTTCATACAAAATATTGCTATTAAACAAAGATACGAATCTAGTTTGTGTAATTCTTACCGGTAGGAACAGTCGTACCTACTTCTTTTATGACCTTGTCATTTCCAACTAACTATTCCATTAAAAAAATAATTGTTTTAAAGATAACATCTTTTCAAAGCGGGATATTAATTGAGTAAAATAATTAAAATTAAGAAGCCAACAGTCATACTTAAGCAATTCAGTTACGTTAAAGTTGTATATAGCAATTCCATTAGTTTTGAATGATGAGTCGCCTCTGAATTCTTAACATAAGGAAACTAGTAGATGACAATGACGATCAGAGTCTTTATTAAACCAACCATTGAAACTACTATTATCAGTTCTAGAAGTCAATGTCATCATCGTACTCTTTTTACCTCTAAATACGACAGTAATACGGTTAATTCAGTATATTGAATAAATAAATTTACAAGAATAATCATCAAATTGGATCGGCCAATCACCTTCACCCTTACCATCTTTCAGTTTACCAAGTACGAAATAGTAACAGAATAATTCACTCGAAATAAAGTCTGAGATATTTCCTAGGTGTAAGGATTGCTGCACCCCAACAATGATACTTTTTGGGTAGTTGAGCAACTCTTCCGTCTCAAACTAGTCAGCATTACTATTAAACGGTCATTATGATTTAGTGATGTATCTTCTTAGAGTAATCAGTGAAACCTGATGTAGCTGGAATTAATCGAAATTAACATGAATACAATCCTTGTACCTAATTTTAATTCGTATTTCCTGTTTCTTAGAGTGGGAAATGCATGTTGCTTTTGCTTCAGTTTCCCTGAAACTAGAAACTAGAAACTAGAGCGACTTATTTGGTTGGTAATTCTCTATAACATATCGACTTAATTTAAAACACCGATCGACGTGCAACTAATTTTTGAGCCCTTTATCTTCAATTAGCCACATATTGGCGACGCCACAAGCATAACGACAATCTTATTATTCATATTTGATCAGGATTCATGGTTCAAATTTTGTCATGGATGGTCTCCTCTGACTTGGAGCCAGTACATTTCAAGTAGAGATTACATTACTAAAAAAATTTTTATACGATATTATCATGTCAGATAGATACACAAAAGAAAAAAAAGTTGGTGAAGGTACCTATGCCGTTGTTTACTTGGGCCAACAAATTGAGACCAAAAGATCCATAGCTATCAAAGAAATTAAAACTGAGAATTTTAAAGATGGTTTGGATATGTCTGCTATTAGAGAAATGAAATATTTGCAGGAATTGAAGCATGAAAATATCATTGAACTAGTGGATGTCTTTGCAGATGAAAAACACAATTTAAATTTGATTTTAGAATTTTTACCATCTGATTTAGAGCGTTTGATTAACGACAAATCACTTACCTTCAAATTAGCAGATATTAAGAGTTGGACACTTATGACACTTCGAGGACTTCATCATTGTCATAGAAATGGTATATTACATAGGGATTTAAAGCCAAATAATTTATTAATTTCCCCAACTGGTCACTTGAAATTAGCGGATTTTGGTTTAGCTAGATCATTGGGTCACCCTTCGGAAAGATTAACATCAAATGTTGTCACTAGATGGTATAGAGCCCCTGAGTTATTATTTGGTTCTAGACATTATACAGAAGTTGTGGATACATGGTCTGTTGGTGTGATATTTGCTGAACTGTTGCTAAGAACACCTTATTTGCCTGGTAAGGATGATAATGATCAATTGACTGTCACAATACAAGCATTGGGAACACCAACTGAGGAGATATGGTCTGGAGTTTCAAGGCTACCAAACTACAACAATTTAACAATATTTCCACCTCCATCCAGAGCTGAACTTAGAAATAGATTTTTAGCGGCTCCAGAAAGTGCTTTGGACCTTATGTCTGGTCTACTAACTATGGATCCTAACAAAAGATGGAACACAATTCAAGCTTTGTTACACACTTATTTCTCGGAACGTCCACGTCCTACTAAACCAGAAGAGTTGCCTAAGAAATCATAATATAATGTAACGATCCGAAATATTATTCAGTAATTCGGAAATAAAGACACTTTTTTAGCCTCATGCGCCGCACATCAAAAAATTTGTAAGAAAATTTTGATTTTTTCCCTGAACTATTTAATCTCTTCATTTAGTTCTGATCATTTATATCTCTTTTTACTATACAGATACGACATATATTATTCTAATAGATTAATATTTTACATTATAATATGTCATCTACGAGCAATTACACTTGTAACAGTTGTGGTTTGGCCTTCCCAACACATGAAGATCAAAGACTTCATATGAAAACAGATTGGCATAGATACAATTTGAAAAGAAGGGTGGCGGCTTTACCAGCAATTTCAGAAGATTTATTCATCAAGAAAGTTTCCAATCTATCAATTAATGATGAAGGTGAAGACTCAAATGCTGAACAGAAAAAATCTAATAAACAAATAACTAAGAAAGAGCAAAGAAGAAGAGAAAGAGAAGCATTATTAGAGAGGAAGAGACAATTATTGGAATTAGCAAAACAGAAAATGTTGAGTAGTGGTGGAGTTATCGAGGTCACAGATGATGGTAAGGCTGTTTCAGATAGATCAGCAAGTGAAAAACAACAGGGACAATTAACAGAATCAGTCGAACTAAAGTCTGAACTTACAGAGGCCGAGAAACCGGAACAAACCACACCTGAAGAAAAACTAACTGAAGAGCAACTACAGGAAAAGTTAATTGAAGAAAAATATAAGAACAAAGTTGATATTCCACTTGAGACATGTCTTTTTTGTAATCGATTACACAGCTCATTGGATGACAACCTCGAACATATGTTTAAAAAGCATGGTTTATACATTCCAGAAACTAATTACTTGGTGGATATAGAAGGTTTGATACAATATTTAGGTGAAAAAATTGGTTTTGGTAACGTTTGTTTAGTTTGTAATTATCAAGGTAGAAACTTAGAAAGTGTGAGACAACATATGTTGGCTAAATCACATTGTAAGATTCCATATGATTCTGAAAATGAAAAATTAGAGATTTCTAATTTTTATGATTTTACTTCTTCTTACAATAATGTTCCTGAAGGTGCTGAAGAAGATTGGGAAGATGTAGAAGAAGGTGAAGAAATTAATAGCGACGAAGAAACTGATATTCCACAAGAAAACTTATATTCTTCTGGCTATGAATTGCACTTACCAAATGGTGCTGTCGTTGGTCATAGATCATTGGCTAGATATTATAGACAAAACTTAAAACCAGACAGAGAATTGAGTGAAGGCCAAGGTACGGTTATTGCTGCTGAAACTAGACATTTCGTTAAGTTAATTGATAAACAAGAGATTGCCGAACAGAAGAGAGTGTGGGCCAGAGAAGGTAAATCTAAAGACAGAGATGATAGAAGAGCTCAAAAATTTATCAACTGGCAACCTCATTACAGAGATCAATTGTTACAATAGTTTACTCTCTTTACTACTTTTTCTGTGCATTCTGTTTATTAAATGAACTGTAATTTCTGTTATTTTTTAAGGTGTAGGGGTAGTAAAACATGGAGTATCTAATTTGATCGAAAGTCCTATTCTTTCAACTGATACTTTTTATTTTTAACTAGAACAAGTACTTGAACTAGCAAATATTTCAAATATAAGTATTGAAGTTGATAGGTTCCGTTTTGGTGAGAGGGCCATACAGTTACTTTCAGGAAGCCATTATCAAAGCTTATTAGGTTCTATCAAAAGTATTAGTTTTGTTTTATCGCATGAGAACAAAGAAGAATATTTCCAATAATTGAATAGTTTGAAACAGCTTCACACTCTCCGAGTCTATTTGTATGGATATAAAGCGAATGGAGTTAAGCCAATTGATATATATATATGGTGCTTGCATCAGGACTTTGATCACTAAACCATTTGAATGCTCTACAATTTCCACTTCAATTCTTATCCTTAATGTTAATTTTAAAATATTAGAAATAATCGAAAATATTTCAGTTTCTCGAGTTTAAATTGATCCTAAAATTCTCATGACTTCCAAATAAATAAGTGAATGTCACCAATCTTTATGATATACTTAATAACAATTGTAGTGAATTCATGCTTATCCCAAAACAAGTTGAGAATATGTGTATTATAAAAATGTTGAATTAGTCAACATTGGATCATCACCATCGTTAGATGAGTCCATGAAATATGAATGTTTTTTAGTAAGTTGGCTTTGTAAAGTAGGAGACTTTGAGCTGTCTCTCCTCTAACTTGATAGGTTTCATTATAAATGATGGAAAAGTTATTGGAACCAGTTCTGTCCGTCTCAATGACTGTAAGCTTTTGCTTGTCAAAGTAATTGACATCCAGGTTTAGTGGTATTTACCGTGGCAAGTTTTAAATCAATTAAATCAATAATGAGCCAGCAATGAATCCTTTCTTTCATGATTGATATATGATATTTTTTGACATTATCTCTTATTTTGTGTAATACTGTTTTTTGTTCTTCTTCACAAACTAGTAAAATCAAGAAGTAGCGATGTATCATTGAATGACAATCTAATGAATGAAATATTGTACTGATAGTCCAGGTTTCACCAATCCACCCTGACTACCTGTAGGATAAGTATAATGATGGATTTTAGTGTATCCGAACATTGACGGCGGTGTGGCATGAAAGATGGTACTATCTCGGTAGTTTATTGTAGAACTATCGAATCATACAGAAGTTGCGCCAGAGTAGCAGTGAACTTGAAGATTATAAGGGAAATGATAGAATTGTAAATAATCACAAAAAAATATTAAGAATTAAAAATGAAAATAATGAGGACATTAAAAATTATAGCAGCACAGTTAAAAAAAAGATATAAATGTTCATTTAAAGAAGAATCGGACAAAAAAATCAGAAACAGATGTATTGCTCAAAACAAGAAAATTATTGATTAACGGAATAGAGCACATAGAAAAACACAAAAAGTAAGAGGCATATAATAATTGTCCAAGTTAAAAATAGTATTCAAAAAGTAATCATCAAAATAAACAATTTGAATACAACAAAACTAGAAAAAAAGGTGGAGAAAATTTCAGACACAAAGACAGAAAACAAAAATAATATTTTTCCTTTTCACTAGTAATATCAAAACAAAGAAAAAAGAAATAAAGTAACAAAGTAACAAAACAAAAAAAAAAGAAATATGAATTTAAATGAACAAGATAAAAGCGAAAAGAGAATAATAATCATAATAGTGTAAAACTAGCGAATATTTCTTAACTGAAAAAAGCTTATCACAACATAGAAAAATCGACAAACATAAGAAAATCATTATTCATTTCAATTTATTTCAAAAACACAAATACAAGCAGATCCTTCCTGAAAAAAAGAACCAAAAGATCAAATCTTCAACTTCCCACTTTTAGTCTTAACCAATTCTTCCAACACGGAATCATAGGCCTTGATGACACCCTTATCATGCTCATCATGTTCACCATGACTACAATCATAACCATGAGGATTTTCATATGAATTGAATGAATCAATACTATGATCATCACCATCGTCATCGTTACCACCAGCACCAACAGCATTCTTACTCTTAGTTTTTGAATCATTGGAACTTTCAGAAGAGTTACAGAAAACATCAGCAATAGAAATTCCTCTGGACCTGACATTTCCCAACACTTTAATAATATCCAAGATATTATTAGATCCTAGCAATACACCAGCCCATTGTTTCTTTTCAGACTCCCCAAAACGGGAGATGGTGTTTACCGTTGTGTCTAAAGCAGAGCCTGAACTCTCACTATTAACTGATGTAACAGCAGTCGAATCATCATCTTCTTCAGTGAACTCAGCGGGTACACCACCATCAACTAAGTCTTCCTTTGAATCTCTCTTCTTACTATCAGTACCATCTTCCATTGGTTTATAGAACCCATTCAACATATTTGAGTTACTTGGGGATTGGACAGGTTTGTTAGAAATCAATTCTATAGCTTTTGTTATGCATTTTTCCAAGCCAACTAGTCGAATCAAAGCTTCTTTACCTTCTAGAGTCAATCTGTCCTTCACATACAATTTTGTTAACTCTTGAATCGTATCAAGCAAATGCAGCCTGACCGCTTCAGATACATCAATGAATTGCTTGACTAGTTTAGGATCGGCGCGTTCACCTTGGTTGATCAAATCAATCATTGCTTCTGAATATATTCTATTTGAAGGATCATTGAAATCTGCACCAGTAGTACTGTTTTTTTCTGAGGGATTTGTAGACTGAAGTAGGCGAAATGTTGAAAATAGATCAATGGTAGATTTTCCCTTACTAGGATCCTCAATATCCTTAGGACCATATAAAGCCAGCTCCATATTTTTCAAAGTTAATAACCCAATTCTCTCTTGATACTTTTGATCAAGAGCATCCTTATCGAATTCAATATTGAATAATGATTTAGTATTGTTTAATAATCTGCAGATGGCGACAGCGCATGTTTCATCCAATTGGTTGCCCAAAATGGACAATGAGTTTAAGCGATGTGCAAAAGGGATGATTTCACACAACCTAATAATTGAGCCTGTATTTAATGCATTGTAGTCTAATTGTAATTTCCGCAAGTTCTTGAAGAAAGGTAAACAAACAGCTAAACCGTCGATAAAACTAGGAAAGAGTTTCTTGTTGTTTGATATATCAAAATACTTAAGGTTTCTAAATTTAGATAAACCCTCAAACAATTGTCTTGTCTCTTCATTATCAATTAAATTACAGTTGTTGAGTGAAACCAAGGTTAGATTATTGTTCATGTTATTGTCTGAGAATTCAATAAATGGTTTCAACTTTGATGACAGGTCGTTGAATCCAAGATCTAAACCTATCACATTGGTGTTTTCAGACACCCATTCAGCAACAACTTCACATTGTTTCAGCGTTAATTCATTATAAGCTAAACCTAACTTCTCAGTATTTTTTAAACCTAAAGTCAACAAGTTCTTAAACACTCTGAAGTCATTAATCTTGCAACCAGAAAATACTATTTCAGTAATACCACCTCTGTAAATAATCGAAGCAGTGAGCAATGGCCAATTCATTTCAGATCTGTCGTTCAAGTTACACTGCATTCTACCATCCTCTTTAGGTGGCTTTGTGGATTTTTTAATTTTTTGCGTTTTAACGTTCAAAGTTGGACACTGTGTAATATCCAATCTTTTCAAAGCTTTGTTCATTGATAAGAACCAACATAATAATTTCCAACCTTTTTCATCAATTGGAGTATTTCTCAATGATAACTTTTCTAAATAACGTTTATACAACAAAGAACTTAAAATCATCTTGAACATTTCAGGGGTCAATGATACCCCATCCAATGAAACACAAACAACTGGCGCAATTCTAATGAAATCGGTAAATGATAATACTTCAATCATTGAAGGTCTTGGATTTCTTAGCTGAAGTAAAGGCAATGGATCAGTGGAACCTTTAGGAATTTGTTTTAAAGTTGCTGGGATAGGCAAAATTTCACGTAGATGGCAACATCTCGTATACAATTCATCGATCTTCAAAGTAACGACAGGCTTGTCCATTTGTCTCTTACGTCGTCTAGCCATAGGTTTATCAATTTTGATTTTCGAACTATCTAAATGAGAATTGCTGACAGACAAATCAGCATCATTTGAAAACTCCCTAGCTTTAACAGCAGCTCGTAATTTATCTTCATTCTTGATCAATGATGAAGTGGATTCCTCTCTCTTCATAGAAGGAGCACCTGGGCTAAGAGTAGGTGATGAAATATTTGATTTATTACCAGAAGCTTCAGCAGCAATCTGGGCCTGAGCTTTAGCAGCCTCAACCAATTTCAAATGACCAGAACCACCGACAACGATACCACCAGAACTTTTGAGTTTATCTTCTGGATCAACATTGTGGATTATAATTTCACCATTAGATGCAATTTCAACATTACCCTTTCTTGGGTTCCTAGAAGGAATTTGCTGTGGAGGGTCATTAACAAAAGTTGTTGTAGCAAAAGCCACTTTTTTCATAGTCTTAATTTCATTCAAGATTTTCATTGGTGGCTTGTTTACTGTTTTTTGAGGAGGAGCAACATAATTAATTTTTCTTGAAGTTAAATCCATCAGCATGTCCTCGTTCATTGAATCCATAAGTGCGTATTGATAATCCATGCCTGAAGGACTGGATATTGAGTTTGTTTTAGTTCTATGTAAAAGACCACCAAATCTTGTAGCACTAGCAGACATTTGTCTTTCTCTACGGTGTTTTTCAGACAATTCAGTTTCCAAAGATTTACCAGTCGAATATTTTGGGTTTGACGATAAAGCAGAAGGTAAAACTGGTTTGTCGGGATGAGGAGGTATCATACCTAGATCATATTGAATAGGATATGTAGTAGAAGGGGTGTAAACAGAAGAAGAGATTGAAACTTCCCCATCATTTAACTTGTCAAAGGTTCCTATTTCCTTAAGATATTCTGAAAGTTGGGAATCTATATCCTTATATTTATCAGACAAGACCAAATAATTTGATTTGTCAAATGATTCACTGGGACTTCCCTCTTTTGATTTTATAAAACCATCAGAATTCTTATCTGATATATTTTGTGAGAATGAGGCAGATGAAGAAGATACTGGGGATGTCAAAGTGGAATCAGGAGATCTTAAAGCACCAACCGTCGAAGGTTGAGGGATTATTGAAGGTCTGCGAGAATTAGTTGGAGAGATAGCATGATTTGAAACGATTGAACTATGACGAGAAGTAGAAGTAGAAGTAGAAGTAGCAGGGGGAGGTGGGGGAGAAATGTCATTATGGTCTTTCTTTCTAAACATTTTCTTAAACAAGCCTTTCTTTTTTGCAGGTGGAGGAGACACTGGAGTTGAGAAACTTGACGATCTAGAGAAAGAGGAACGTGGTAAATCAACAGGCTTGACTTTAGAAGACTTTTTAGGTAAAGAGAAATCATTTGATGTTATATTGGTTGCCGTTCTACTAAGCTTATTAGAGTGGGATAAATCAGTCGAAGACGAAGAAGTGGTTATAGCTAGTCTCGGCTCGGCAGTAACAGATCTAGTTAGTTTCGACCCAATGGATGAAGAATGTGAAGTTGAATGCTGCAGAGATAATGGAGAACACACTTGTGCCTTAGAAGTAGATATAGAAGCAGATGATTTTGAGTTGTTAGCAGCTTCCAAGGAAGGGGATTTGATGGATTGGAATGGATTTCCGGAAACTCTCAAAAACCAATCCATATCCCAATCGTCCAAATTCAAAGAAAGAAGCTCTTCTTGTAAACGCTTACGTAGGGACCCATGCTGAGAGTCGTTACTTGGTTTAAAGCTAGAAGAATTGGAGGCCATTATGATTATATGTGTAGAAGGATGATAAAGAAAAGGATAAGAAAAAGGAGAAGTAGGTATATATGATGTATTCTATGAGTGAAACTATGATGAAAACTAACAGCTGTTTTAGAGGTGCTTGTGTTTTATATGTGATAAGGGCAATAAAGATAAGAATGAGTAAATGTAATATTATAATATTAGTAACTATAATAATAATTGGCACTACTAATAACAGGATTAGTATAAAAATAAGAATAAGAGTAAAAGGTAAAAAAAGAGTGAGCTTTTTAAGATGAAGCAAAGGTTTAACACGCCCACTCTGCTGATTCTCTGTTACTTTAAACTAGATCAGGCAACAAAATAAATCTCGTAATTTTGACTGCTTATTTAGAAAAGCCGCAGGGCTCTAAAGTTAAGATGAGGGAGGAGAGAAAGGACTCTTAAGCACGCACTTCGACTGGGGTTATTAATATGAGTTTCGAAGGTACACACCCTCATTAGTTGAAAAAGAAGGGGTTCACTTTTTTCTTTCTTTCTTTTTTTTTTTTTATTAATAATGATAATATATATGATATTAAATGTAATATATTTATAATATAACTTTACTTTCGTAATTTTTTTTTAAATAAACTTAATGAATTAAACAAAAAAAAAAATCACGTTAATTCTAGAAAAAACTGCCCATATTTCCTTGAGAAGAATAAAGCATAAATCGGCTTGAAAAAAACGCTCGGTAATCATCTTACTTTTATTCGCCTAAACTCTGATTAATCCATTCAACATGAATCAGTATTTGAATTTAAGTTTGTTGTAAATTGAAAAGGACCCCGAACACGTATAATCTAGTGTCTCATATCAATTTTTCTGCTTAAATGATCATTTATCTATAATTAATCTAACTAGATAATATTTATGCACAAAATAAATCTAAAAAAGTAGCAAAATGTACAAAAAAAGTGACAAAAAGTGTATCAGTAAGGTCAAAAGAACTTTTTTTTTAAATATCAATAAGTCATTCAATCGATCAATCTCATATCATCTCACCCATACTCTCATGTTCTCCGTAGGCAGTCCATTCAACATAATAAAGCCATTGCTATCCACCTGAACACCTTTGTCCTGTTGGAAATACTCATTGCCAATATCCAACCAAATAATTGCATTCTTGTGTACCAATAATCCATTTAACTTTAATATTCTCAACACATTCAAACTGTCATACGGCTCGACATATTCTTTGGTGATAAAATTTCCGGTGCTGTCCAACTTGCCCACTTCAAGGTTCTCTATCAACAGTCTTAGGCCAGTAAGGTTAGTAAGGTAGTCATTAGGAATTACGAATATATTCTTGTAATCCTGATATTTGGTGCACCAGGAAGACAATGGCTCTAGCTTGTTGCTTTGCTCAAATTTGAATATGTGTGTGTTAGGATTCTCATGGTCTATTATTGCTTCAATTATTTGCGTCGTTGGCGGTCTTTTGCATTGCACTGTGTCAACTGGAGCGAAGTGGCTATAAAATGAATCTTCTAATTCCATTTCGAGATTATCAAGTAAATATGGGGGTCTTATAAGTGTCATCTGATAATGTTCGTCTAAGTCGTATAACTTTGGATCTTGAAGAAGTTTAGAGTAAAAAAATGATGGGGCTGGCACTTGACAGGTATCTAAAGCTAAGTAATCTTCAGTCACTTTCAAGTCAAATTTTTGAACTCCTTCTATGTTGTAATCACTGGCCAAAAGCGGTTTTATCAAGTCATAAAGGTTTCGAGAAAGCATAATGTTTTGTCCATCAATAACATGGCTTGGAATTTCATATTTTTTCTCCTCCAATAAACCTCTGATTAAAGGAGAAAACTTAACTTCAACCAGATCACCACGTGATTCGTGAGTAGCTTTCAACTTATTGAACTCAAAATCCAAGTCAAACTTGTTGTCTCTGAATAACCTATTAAAGTATCCACCCTTTGTAGTATTACTATGAACAGCTTCCTGCTTTGCTTTTAATTCTTCACCAGGTAAGTCATATTTAGGAACTTTCTTATCATACCAAAACACATGGCCTTCAGTACTGAAAATTGAGTTCCCAGAACTGGAAGAATGCACTTGATTGGCCTCATCGAACAACAAATACAAGTATTTTAAGGTCTCACTCAAAACAAAGCTCTCCATTCGATCCTGTCTCAATCCATACCGAACATCTTGAACTCCACTAAACCCACATGGCGCCAGAAATTCTGTTTTGAACTTCTTTAAAATGAATTGACCTATTTTTAAGTAAATTGGATCTTTCGTAGCCCTGTATAAGTGATAACTGGATTCAACAAATTCAGGCCGTAACGGATACCATTCTAATCCAACTGAATTCTTAAACAACAGTTCATTGGTGGTCTCTTCATCGAACCCATCGGCTAAATCTCCTGATCTATATGGTCTCAATAAATATTGGAACAATTGCTCTGACCGTTTCCCATGACAATTCCACCGTTCAGGAATAACACCATAATAGTTCCATAACTTCATAAATATTAAATGGAATGATTCAGCATTTGATATGTCCCCACCCAAAACTTGCAATCCTGGAAAAAACGCACTTAAAGAATCGATCCACTCTGTCACCGGCATACCTGATGAAACGTGGATATTCAGGAATGTTCCATAGTAATCCTGTGAGTGTGTCAATAATGAAGTGTATGAAGCTTTCCAAATTTGTAAAAACTCATCATCATCAAATAAAACAGCGTACTTTAAAGCATATTCGTAAAATGAATCAATTGAGGCACCAACTCCCGTTATTTGATCGCTGGGTTGACCAGTCCTGACATCAATTGTCATTGGCAATAAATCCAATTTGGATCGCCCTGTCCACATCACTTTTTCAATATCTCTTGTAATTTCTTCAAATATTGGATCCCCTGATAGTCTTGATAATAGTGAAAATTCTAAAACTAATGAAGTTACGCCAGCCGTACATTGTTCGTTTAGTAAACCATTCGGTAGTACTTTAGGACCATTTTTTAGATTAGTACGTGGATAGGGAATATTTGTATCTGATGTGAATGCCAATATCAATCTCTTACCCAAATCGTAGGCCAATCTTAACAAAAACCCATCATACCCAGAAATAGTGAACCCTTTCCGTTCATCACTAGCAAACAGATGTGCAGATAACAACCCACCTAATATTCTAATGTTTACTTCAAACACTTGAACATTTGTATTGATTGCAAAATTGGTGTATGTTTGATTAACCAATCGAACTGCATTAACGAACCCATCGTAATCATTCATTATCACGAATGTGTCCAAGTTGTCAAACAATGTCAAAGAATAGTTGCCCATAACGTCGTTCTTCACTTTATTTTCAACATTTTTGAAATCAGGCATGTTTGGCTCGCATATTAATGGTTTCACTTCATCGTAAGGGAATCCATACTCCATATAACTATTCCATCCGTAACTGAACAAATTCTGCGTCTCATTTTTCATGATCTCCAAGTGCTGAACTGTAAATGTCGATTGGTATAGTTGGTCATCTGAGTACTTAGATTTATACGTGTAACCTTTGGTTCTTTTCTTTGAAGAGAATTTGAATGCTGTCGATTTGGTCGTACTTGTGATTAATAATATGAGAAAGAGACATGATAACCTCATTGATTTCACTAGAGTTATATTGTTGCTAGACAATTGTATGTACATATCTACTAGCTGTGTAATTGATGCTGTTCTGATTGAGTTTTTTATTCTCCGGAGGGGGGCTCTGACTTTTGTCGCCTTGTAGTTTCTGTTTTATTAGTTAGTCTTTTGTAAAAGTAGAGCAGATACATACATGCAAGTTGATTTCAAAAAAATCAAGTTAACATGAGCCATCACGCCTCGCGACTATCCGCTATCGACTATCGACTATCGATAACCCTTGTCAGTTTGAATCTTTAAAGGTCTGGAAATCTTCCCTTGCACCCAATACACTACACAATTCATACTCCAAACTCATATCAATTAAGTTAGTAAATCAAAATTATTAGATAAATACAGGGCTTTACCTTTCAAAACTAAAGTTAATACTGTAGCAGACCATTAACTTCTGAACCAGGTTATGTTACACAAACTAATTGATGTATAAGAATCCTCTAAGTTTCTCCAATTTTTAAAATATAAAAACATAATATACCAGAGTTTAAATTATATAAATCTTCATTGGAGAGTATATTTTCCATTATCTAACTTTTTTACCTTTCAATGAGAAGGAACAAATTCTATTGTCTGTTTCTAATTTGACTCATAATCAGAAACCAACCTCTTTACATACTCCTTAACTGCAGCTCATATTTGAAAACGAATATTTAGATTATTGATAGATCTGATATTTTAAAACTTCATATTTTCAATAGAAACTGTGTTTATTATTATGAGTTCTGGTGGTTGCCTTCATAAATAAAATAACATATATTGAACAAACACACACTTAGTGACATAGAACCTTCAGATTTACAATAGTTTAATATCACGGATTTAAATTTTAGTTTTATTTCCATAAATAGATTATAAGCATGTAGATTAAACTGTTTTAATCAATTGAAGATATGGCGTGCTATTAAATGTTATATTAGTGTTACTTCCCCTTCAGTTACGATATGAAGTTGTCTTTATTAACTTTTCTATTAAATCTGAAGTTGCTTCTGAAAACGAAAAGGTTGCTAGATGAAAATCATCCATGACTACTAAATTCGATGCTAATCTTCATATAATTTTTGTCTGGAAAAGGGACTTCTATACTTTTCTTTAAGTTTTAATGTTATCTTGTAGTTTAAAAAGTGGTTGGTGATAAAACCTTTATTAAAATCCTAACATATAATGAAAATACTTTTAAAATGTTGAAAAATTGGAAAGTTCGTAATTGATTATTATTAGGATAAATGAAATCATTGATAGGTACCAAATATACTTTCCATCTACCGAATGGTTAGGAGTATTTCATGTCATTAAAACAGATTGAAAAAAAGAACATGTTTACATAGTCATATCTGAAATTACGTAATCCATAGAATTAAGTAGCGGTACCGAATTAGCCTTACAGCCACAAACTTTTGATTTTGATTTTGATTTGACACATCGTGCCGTAGGTTAAAATCTTGCTAGAAACAATTAATTCTGAGTCATTTGAGAAAGGAAAGATACTAGGTTCGGTTAATCTACCTGATTTACAGCATATTGTAAATAAGCAAACAATTCAATCATGGCCACCTATAACGTTTCGTCAACAAAGTCGTACATGCAGGCCATGCAGCCTATGATTGAAAAATTGAATTCAATTCACATAGACTCTGAAAATGACGAAGAAGAACCTTTCAGATTTCCAGTTTTGAGAGATGGTGAAGACAAATTGGATGTTGGAAAAGGCTTACATGATTTATTGAAAGGATTTGAAAATGTCATGGATAGTAATTTGGATTTTTTATTGGATCAAGAGGATGATACAATTTCTTCAGATGATGACTCAAATGATAATATGGAAGAATTTGAACTATTAGATGAAATTAAGAAGGATTGTGAGCGGGCCAATAAAACACATGGTAACGAAAATTCAGATGAATTATTTAAAACTATTTTGAGTAATCTCGAGTCAGATATTGCTGATGATGCTCTGCAATCATTTTTGTTTGATATTTTAGGATTTGATGAATTCGATCTTATATCCAAACTGCTTCAAAATAGGCACGAAATATTACAACAATACAAAAGATTTAGTGAACTGGAAGAAAAAAGACTATCAAGTGGCCGAAGATTACTCACAGCTGAGGAGATAAGGCAGCAAGTTTCAATTACTTTAAAGAATGCTAAAAATGCAAAGCTAGAAAAAGAGTTCAATAAGGATTCATACCCGCATGTTTATAGAGCACATGATGCAGGTAACATCATTTCATTTACAGGTAAAAAGTATTCTCTACCTTATGGTTCTACAAGAGAGGCGTATGAGAAACACGAAGAAATTATTATACCCAAATCTGACAAAAGACCACCTAATTTACCTAACGTATTCATTCCTATTAAAAATTTAGATTTTCTATGTCAAGGTACATTCAAAGGTTATAAAACATTAAATAGAATGCAATCTTTAATTTATGATATTGCTTATGAAACAAATGAAAATATGCTAGTTTGTGCTCCAACTGGTTCTGGTAAAACCGATGTTGCGTTATTAACGATACTTCACACAATCAAACAGTTTGTAACTGAAACTGACCAAGATGATGACGTTCAGGTTGATATAGATTACGATGAGTTCAAAATTGTCTATGTTGCACCTTTGAAAGCTTTGGCTGCTGAGATTGTCGAGAAATTCTCCAAGAAATTGAATTGGTTGGGTATTCAAGTCAGAGAATTAACTGGTGATATGCAATTGACTAAATCTGAAATTATGACTACTCAAATTATTGTGACTACGCCTGAAAAATGGGATGTTGTTACTAGAAAATCTAATGGTGATACAGAATTGATTGAAAAAGTGAAATTGTTAATCATTGATGAGGTTCATTTGTTACATGAAGACAGAGGTTCGGTTATTGAAACTTTAGTTGCTAGAACATTAAGACAAGTGGAAAGTTCTCAATCTATGATTCGAGTTGTTGGTTTATCGGCTACTTTACCGAATTTTGTTGATGTCGCTGAATTCTTGGGTGTCAATAAATATGCTGGTATGTTTTACTTTGACCAATCTTTTAGACCTGTTCCATTAGAACAACAGTTAATTGGCATAAGAGCAAAAGCAGGTACACGACAAGCCAGACAAACCTTAGATGAAGTTTCTTATAATAAACTAATTGATATGGTTTCTTTAGGTCATCAAGTTATGGTTTTTGTTCATTCAAGAAAAGATACTGTTAACACAGCAAGAACATTTATTGATATGTCTCGTAAAAATGGTGAATCATTATATTTTGATTGTTCGGAAAGTGAAAAATATGAATATTTTCAAAGAGAAATGGGGAAAAATAAGAATAGAGATGTCCGTGAATTATTTCAAGGTGGATTTGGAGTTCATCATGCAGGTATGGCAAGATCCGATAGGAACTTAACAGAGAAATTATTTTTAGCGGGTGCTATTAAAGTTTTATGTTGTACAGCTACGTTAGCTTGGGGTGTTAATTTACCTGCTGCTGTTGTGATTATTAAAGGTACTCAAGTTTATAATTCCAAAGCTGGTGGTTTTATAGACTTAGGTATTTCGGATATTATTCAAATTTTTGGTAGAGCTGGTAGACCCCAGTACGAGAGCCATGGCATTGGTGTTTTGTGTACAACTAGTGATAAACTAGATCATTATGTTTCGTTATTACTTCAACAGCACCCAATTGAATCTAAATTATCTGAAAAGTTAGTTGATAACTTGAACGCTGAAATTTCATTGGGTACCGTAACAAATGTTGATGAAGGTGTCAGGTGGATAGGTTATACTTATTTGAATGTTAGAATGAGAAAAAACCCTTTTGCATATGGTATTGATTGGAAAGAGTTAGCAGAAGATCCAATGCTAGTTCAAAAAAGACGTGATATGATTATTACAGCTGCTAGAAAATTGCATTCTTTACAGATGATTGTTTTTGATGAAACTTCAACTGCTTTTATTCCTAAAGATTTGGGTAGAGTCGCTTCTGAATTTTATTTGTTAAATGAATCAGTTGAAATATTCAATCAAATGATGAATCCAAAGGCCACTGAAGCCGACGTTTTGAGTATTATAGCGATGAGCTCTGAATTTGATAATATTAAATTTAGAGAAGATGAAGCTAAAGAATTAGAAACTTTAAAAGAAGACAAAATGGCTTGTGAGATTCCAACTGATATTGAAAGTGCTCAGGGAAAAACCAACATTTTGTTACAAGCCTTTATTTCTAGAGCTCCTATTAGAGATTCATCGTTAAGTTCAGATACAAATTATGTTGCACAGAACTCTGCTCGTATTTGTCGTGCCTTATTCTTAATCGGTATTAATAGAAGATGGGGTTTATTCACTAGGATTATGTTATCAATATGTAAATCTATTGATAGACAATTATGGGCTTTCCATCACCCAATGAAACAGTTTGATCTACCACAGCCAATTATTAGAATTATTGAAGCTAAGAATCCAGATTTGGAAATGCTAAGAGATATGAGTGCTTCTGAACTGGGTGATTTGGTTCATAACACTAGAATGGGTAATGTTTTATATAGATTGGTTGGCCGTTTCCCATACTTAATATTAGATGCTGAATGTTTCCCTATTACCTCAAATGTCATGAGAGTTCATGTTACTATTGAAGCTGATTTCACTTGGAATTTTGAACAACATGGTAACGCTCAATTCTTCTGGATCATTGTTGAAGAAAGTGATAAATCAAACATTTTGCATTTTGAGAAGTTTATATTGAACAAGAGATCAATGGGCTCTACTCATGAAATGGATTTTATGATTCCATTAAGTAATCCTTTACCCCCTCAAATTATTGTCAGAGCAGTTTCTGATACTTGGATAGGTAGTGAATCTGTTCATGCAATATCATTTCAACAGCTTATTCGCCCACACAATGAAACACTTCAAACTAAACTATTGAAATTACAACCTTTACCAATTAGCGCGTTGCATAATCCACAAGTTGAAAATAGGATTTACAAGCCTAAATTTTCATATTTTAATCCAATGCAAACCATGACTTTCCATACTTTATATAATACGAATTCCAGTGTTTTTGTTGGTTCACCTACTGGTTCAGGTAAAACTGTTGTTGCGGAATTAGCAATTTGGCATGCATTTAACGAATTTCCTGGATCTAAGGTTGTATATATTGCTCCAATGAAAGCATTGGTTAGAGAAAGAGTTGATGATTGGCGAGCTAGAATTTGTGACAACACTTCTCATAAAATTATTGAATTAACTGGTGATTCTTTACCTGAAGCTAAGGAAGTTAGGGCTGCTGATATTATTATTACAACACCTGAAAAATTTGATGGTATCTCTCGTAATTGGCAGACAAGAAAGTTTGTTCAGGAAATCTCACTAGTTATAATGGATGAAATACATCTTTTAGCAAGTGATAGAGGACCAATTCTAGAAATGATTGTTAGTAGAATGAATTACATTTCTTCATATACTAAGAATCCGATTAGATTATTAGGTTTATCGACAGCTGTTTCTAATGCTATGGATATGGCTGGGTGGCTAGGTGTTAAGGAAGGTTTATTTAATTTCCCACAAAGTGTTAGACCCGTCCCTTTGCAAATGTATATTGATGGTTTCCAAAACAATTTAGCCTTTTGTCCTTTAATGAAGACTATGAATAAGCCTGCATTCATGGCTATTAAACAGCATTCACCAACCAAGCCTGTTTTAATTTTCGTTGCTTCAAGAAGACAAACTAGGTTAACTGCTTTGGATATTATTCATCTTTGTGGCATGGAAGAAAATCCACGTAGATTTTTAAAAATGGATGAGTCTGAACTAGAATCCATTATTAAAAATGTGAAAGATGAAACATTGAAATTATCATTACAATTCGGTATTGGTTTACATCATGCTGGTTTAGTCCAAAGTGATAGACAAATTTCCCATCAATTATTTGAACAGTCTAAGATTCAAATTTTAATTGCCACATCCACTTTGGCTTGGGGTGTTAATTTACCAGCCTATTTAGTCATTATTAAAGGCACTCAATTTTATGATGCTAAGATCGAAGGCTATAAAGATATGGATTTAACTGATATTTTACAAATGATGGGAAGAGCAGGTAGACCTGCGTTTGACACTAGTGGTATTGCTATAGTGTATACTAAGGAATCTAAGAAAATGTTTTATAAACATTTCTTAAATGTTGGTTTTCCAGTTGAATCATCATTGCATAAAGTTTTAGATAACCATATTGGTGCTGAAATTTCGTCTGGTACAATTAAATCAAGACAGGAAGCAATGGACTTTTTAACTTGGACTTTCTTATACAGAAGAGTGCATAATAATCCAACGTATTACGGTGTTACTGATACATCCCAAGAAGGTATTAGCAACTATTTAAGTGGGTTGATTGATGGGGTTATTGAAAATCTAAAGGAATCTAAATGTGTTTTATCAAATAGTGAGACCTTATCTCCAACCCCTTTCTTGAAGATTTCATCATATTACTATTTATCTCATAAAACAATTAGAAATTTGCTTAATAAAATCACACCCAGTGCTACATTCAGGCAGTGTTTAAGATGGTTATCCGAAGCCACTGAATACGATGAGTTACCAACCAGACATGGTGAAGAGTTGATTAATATGGAAATGTCTCAGCAAATGAGATATTCAGCGGATGATTTAGATCAGTGTGAATTCATGTGGAATCCACATATTAAAACATTTTTATTATTACAAGCTTTTATGTCTAGATTAGAGTTACCAATCGCTGATTATGTTCAAGATACAGTTTTGGTATTGGATCAATCTTTACGTGTTTTACAAGCTTATATAGATGTGGCATCAGAATTGGGATTTTTATCAACATCTTTAATGTTTGTTAAATTAATGCAGTGTATCAAACAAGGATGTTGGTTTGGAGATGATTTTGTTAGCACATTGCCTGGATTGAAAGCAAGGGAGTTACAGGAAGGAGCATTTGACACTGATGGTACCACTTGGAGATCGTCTCTAGATGATCCAAAAATAAACTTCAAATCAATTGGTAAGATGAACAATAAAGAATTATATAATTTAGCTAAAAAACTCCACGTTGTTGAACACAAGAAAAATGATTTCATTAATGTGGCATCTAAGATCCCAACTGGTAAACTATCAATTTCTCAAGAAGATCCAGGTCAACTAAATGTTGAATACCTCTACGAAAACACGGCATTGACTTCTGATTCTAAAGTATACGCGCCGAAATTTCCCAAACCTCAAAGGGAGACCTGGTTTTGCATTATCTGTAATCTAGAAACAGATGAGTTATATGCTATTAAAAGAGAATCACCTAAGAAGATTGGTGGTGTTTATAAGATTTCGGGTAAATTATCAGTTTTTAAAGAGTTACAAGGAAGAGAATTGGATGTGTTATTAATTAGTGACTTCACGGACCTTTACTACCAGGACAAGCACACTTTCATGTAGTTGTGTATTTATTAATCCAACTTAATTATAATTTGCAATATTTATTGTAAAGCATTGATCTCTTAATGTCTCTGATTTGGTTTTTTTATATAAATACACTACATAATAATTGTAGAGCAGCTGTTTGAGAAGTAAGTTGAGGTACATGTGACGGTAGCAGTCTTGGTTGATGTGAAGCCACTTTCATATAAACTAGACTCAATGGTACATGGAACAGCTAAAATGATATTAATCACTTGGTTTCCACTAGTGAAATTGATTTTGCTCGATATAGAATCCTAAATTTTTCAGAATACTTGTTGGAAAAAAGGAGGTAGCAGTATATGTGGTGGTAGTTTGGTGAGTGGAATCAGTAACATAGACTGATAAGTTGGTGGCAGATATAACAGTAATTGTTCCAGTCTTGGTTACACATTTAAAAATGTAGGTAATAATACTAATTATATCAGTTTTAATATTTTTAGAGTATATTATCATCTAAACAGGCAATAACCGTATAAATAACATTGTTGAATGAACCTGACTTAGTGCTTACACATCATCATTTAAAACTGGCAGGTCGGAACTAATAAAGTAAACAGTGTCTTAATTGTCTAAAGTCATAGATAATTCAAGTGATTATCTAATCAATTAAACAATATAATTCTTTAAATAAATATCGACTTGTAACTTCTGCATTTCTACTCCACAGTTATATCTCCCAATTCCTATCAATTCAATATTTTCATTAAAAAAGCATGTAAGAATATGGGTAATTTTTGATTCGGTTGTAATTTTTCCTCAAATTAGGTCAAAAAAGCCTAAAACTTTATATGTCAACATTAAGCCCACCAACATACCTAGCACATATAAATAAGCATCTGATTGATCATTCTATTGGATAATTTGATCAAACCCCTTTGTTGATCCGATGTCAGAAGTAAAAACAGATGTGTCACCAAATAAAATCGGGATATGGTTGTGTTTTACCATTTCAAGTTTTCACTAGATCACTCATTGTATATCCCTTTAAAAAGAAATCATTGATGTTTAATTAAGTGATATGGTTTAAAGTCAAAGAAATTAGTTTATGAGATTATTTTCTGGTACGTCAAAGTTTTGCAATCATTATTTTATCAAAGAAATATAACATATAGAATAAATGCAAATATATGCAAAAGAATTTAAATAAGAAATATATAGTTGAAGCAAAGAAAAAAGTAAAAGAATAAAATAAATATGCGTCCCTAAAGAAAAGGTAAATGTTAAAGAAAAGAAAAATTACAGTCTACATTGAGGATCATTGGTTATTATCAGGTTATGAAACAGCAATTTGTAGACTAAGAATAAATTGAACGGTTGTCTATAGAAGATCATTGGATAGTCTGTTTTTTAGCTTTCTTATGGAATTAAATAATCTGGAATTATAAGTATTGTTTTGTGGAATCCTTTGCAAAGTGTAAAGCTTGGTTTTAGCATCATTCTTAATTTCAAAAAACCTGTTACCACTAAACTGACTTAAACCAACACTAATATATCCAATGATTTCTTTAAGTTTTTTTAATAATTGTTTCCGCATAATCACAGCCATTAGGCCAATTGTAATAGGTAGTGCAAACTCCCAAAAATACTTGATATCATGACTAGTAGCTTGTTCAAAGGATTTGAAATTCATACCAAAATAAGAGCTCCACCATGATAGCATACCAATAAACATATTCACAACCGTCGAAGTGACAGCAAAAGAAGCATCTTTGTACAATAAAATATTGAAAAGTTGAGAATTTAACTCCGAAACTCTAGTGATTAAAGTATCAGTTGAATATAAACACGATTCCATGTCATTTTTGGAAGTAAGTAGAAGATCCAGTGTCTTTTCTTTCTTAAAAATTTGAAAGTAATATAGTTTTTCCAAAATTAGTTTTAATGATTTGATATGTAACTTGAATCTTTCAAGTTCTCTAGTTAAGCATCTTAATTGTTTTAAATACTTAACTGACGGATTAATATTGATATCAATCTCTAATTTACTCAAGATGTCACAATAAGTGGTATAAGATTCTTGGGCGTTTTTGATTTTTCTGATAACAAGAAGTAAAACATAATCAGAGGATGAGAATGAATCATGGAAAACACTTCTAAATTCAGGATCAGTTAAACATTTCAAAACAAACTCCTCATCTAGATGATCTCCAAAAAAATTAGAGTATGTGAAAAAACTACTATCATTAAAAATAAAAATTGATATTTTACCTTCAACGATTCTGATCTTTTGTAAATAGAGGGGGCTTGAGGCATCTAGTAATTCAGCTTGAAATTTGTAATAATTTTTATCATCATCTCCGGTTGAGAATTTGGAAGTTCTACTATTAAGGGCACCAACTGTAAACCATTCACGAAAGCTCCCGGTTAGCATACCCATTCTTGATCCAGATTCTTTGTATAGCCAATCATATGGGTCAACAATCGTCTTGCCAAAAAACCATCCTTTTTTGACATATGGAGCAATACCTTCTTTGTCATATAGCAAAGTATAATGCGGAATTTCAATCAACAACTGTTTCCCATAATATTCAGGTTGAAATGAATTGGATGAAAACATGGTCTTAACTGCAGGAGAACTTAAATTGAGTTGAATAACTAGCTGTTTAAAAACATCATAATTAAGCCCTGTAGCACTTATCCATTTTGTACTGGAATTATTCTTATCATAACCATAATCATTCAGTAATTCAGCAATTGTTGAAGGAAGTAATCTTTTAAATAGAGAAAAAAAGCTAGTTATATTGTTTTTGTCATTAAAGCATTGAGGTAGTTGACTTTCAGCCAGATTTGAATTAAAATGAAAATCTTTAAACAAATCATTTATTTGGTCTGATCTTAGAGAACCATTGAACTTCTTAAAGCTGATATCATTCTCATCAATATCAGCAACGGTAACATTAACCTCTCGATGAACTGTTTCAGCGTAAGCTTTATAAAATTCCTGCGACCATGAAGGCTCAGTTTCACCCAGAAAGCTGGATTCGTTTTCTTGCTTTGTATTTCTGGATATTTTATGTCTTTTAATAAGTGGATTTGTACTCATTTTTGAGCAGCATTAAACTTGCTTTGTAGTATATATTACTGAAAATATCATATATATATGTATATAAATGTGAAAATCATGGAGTATAATATGAGAAACTGTTAGCTTTTTAAATAAAATTTGTGACTATATTTTGTTTGGTTTCAACACAGAGCCAACTTTGAAAGTTATTGATGATAAATAACTGGTAATTAATAGTACGTGCCTCAAATTAACGCAAGTTCTTGGTTTAATGCTGCAAGGTAGGTGAAGCAATCATGATAATCAACATGCTATTAATATTATTATACTCTCCTTAACAGAACCGAGAAATCTAACATTTTCATAGTTACGTAATTATGTCATCGATCCAATTACCCTGATATCTATGGTAAGGCATTAATGATAGTCATCTGGAGGAAATTAGTTGAATAGTCGGCGATTTATTGAATCTGGTACTAATCTAAAACGTAGATACAATGAAATCTAAATCAAAAATAGCTGAGCCTACTTATACTGAAGTAGTTTTAGCTTTATTTTCAAAAAATCCAATAATCTAGTACCAATTATTCACCTATAGGTAAAGTAAACTAATATGATGTAATAATTTGTTTTGAACGTTAGTTGACCTGAAATATCTTGATTAATATTACAGTCTCATTAAAACTGGCATCGAAATATCAATATAATAAGCATCAAGTAATCATACTTATCTATTATATTTAACTGTTTGGGATAAAAATAAGTTATTGGTTTTAGTCCTATTAATCAATTGAATATATCTATAATCTCTTGTTCATTAAAATCACAAAGTAGATAATCTGTAAATGACCAAATTGATCCAGTAGTATCGCAAGCACGGAACTGTGATGTTTATACATTCCATTTAGTTTGTTTGTAATCACAGATTTTAGTAGACCCTTATTAAAATCAACATAAAAAACAAATATTTTATTCCTTTACAGTTCACTGTGTTATTTATATACATCAAGAACTATTACCAATCAGTCTTCTACAAATACTCATTACATAACCGTTAAGGTTATCTATGAGCTTACGTAATACCAGCCGAGGAAAATTCGGAAACAGATCAAATAGATTAGTTTATTCCATATGTCTAATTCAACTACCACAAACGTTTGTATTCTTTCTAAATTATAATAATTACAATTGCAACTCTAGCATTTTTAAAAAATGCCTCTATCTTCTCATCCTAACTGGAACAACACAATAATACATGCTTCTTTAAGCATGAACTCAACAACAATGTATACCTATGACAACACCACGTTTACCTCAAAACTATCCAGTAAGCTGAACTACACCGAATTAGTTTCCAAAGAGCTGAGCATTATCAATACAACCCAAATGAGTGGTTCCGATCAAATTAAATTAGCTAATAAAGTGTTAGTTCCAGATATCAAGGAAACCGGTTCAATTAATCAGTTAACAGAAGGAAAGTATGTTAATTTCGTTTTATATTTCAAAAGACAGCTAATGGAGAATAACGACTTGATTACAATTGTTATAATAGGAAGTGAGCAATTAATGAAAAGTTTTGTTCAAAGGTTATTGGATGTCTTAATGGAAGAGTATATGGACTGTTATTATGTTTCTTCGACCTCACCAAATTCTTCAAATGCCTATATGAACTGTGAATATAAGAATAAAATGAAAAGCATAATAACGGATCAAGAACGTATTGTCAATGAAGCAACAGTAAACTATTCGTCGATTAATAATGACATTGATGAAGTCCGTATGATAATGAACGATAATATCGATCAAGTGTTAAATAGAGGCGAAACTTTAGAAAGTTTGATTAATAAAACAAATAATCTCAATTCAACTTCAAATGCATTTAAAAGAAGAACGGTTTCTATTAAACGTAAATTTTGGTGGTCTAATGTTAAATTTGTTACTCTCCTTAGTACTGTTTTGTTTTTATTTGTTTATGTGTTGATTGGTTTAGAATGTGGTTTGCCATTTTATTCAAATTGTGTTCATCCTAAAAAACCAGTTCAAGATCATCATTCTGGCTACAACAAGCCAAAATAGTTAAGTTGTTATTTATTTTTAGTTGGTAAATGATGGTAATTTATATAATTTTAAGTTATTCTATTGTTTTTATCCTGCATGTCTTTTTGTGCGCTTTTTGGGCTCTTTCTTATTTGAAATTGTTTGTAGGTATCTTACCCCGTCTTTTTTCGTTGTCTCGCCACGAAATAAATAAATATATCATTTTTATATTGACACCTAGTCTATTTATCTAATTTACATAAAATCAAAAATGATTAAAAAAATATTAGAGGTAAACTAATCTTCTTCAGCTTCCTCAGTATTATCATTATCGTCTTCCATAGATTCGCCTTCTAATTCTTTTTGTTCTTGTTGTAACTTTTGGGAAGCACTTAAAACGGGTTCTTCATCTTCGTTATCCCCATCTTCTAGTTCTTTATCCGTAGCATCGGCATCATCAGCAACAGAAGCAGAAGTTACTATATTGTCAGCTGATATGTCATTAATATCCTCATCTAATGTTTCAGCAGTACTGTCATCAACAGTAGCATTATTAGCAACAGCAGCAGCAGTTGCATCTAATTTAGCTCTCTTATTAGAATCTCCATTTGCTTCGTCACCTTCTTCATATGCCTCCTCCTTTTTCTTTCTCTCCTTTTCCTGTTTCTTCTTCAACTTTTTAGCATTAAATGAATCTAACCCATCTTTCAAAACAGGTACAAATGAGCCAAAACTTGTGTTTTCCAAAGCATTCAAAATATCATCTGCATTAACTACTTTCTTCCCCTTTTCTTTAACGATTTGTTTAGCAGCATCGTAAATATAATTAATAAACAACACTGCAGATCTCTGTATCACAGTCTGTGAATCTTTTGCCAGTAACATGTTAGACTCACTTGTTTGTTGTAGAATCTGTTTGGCTATTTTGTTGATTGTTGCTTTTGGAAATAATAACGAATCAATGGAAATTTTCTCAATATCCATTGCTGATTCAAAATTTGTTTCTTGTTCATCTTTTCTCCAACCTTTAGCAGGCATTTTGATATGATATACCTATTGGTGTTGTAAACGTTTCGTATTACGTTTAAGGGAAAGTATGGATAAACAGATTGAACAATTCGACACGTTAATTAAAGATTTGACCGTGTTTGAGTTTTGGGTCTTCAAATGCGCCATTGGTAGCCACATTTATATAGTGGCGCAATATTATATCCTAGGAAGTTCCGAATTGAGGAGCTAAATGCGCTAAGGTATCGATCGATAGTATTTATCATGTGGAAAATTTGTAGCCAATAACTTAGAGTGAGTAACTGTAGAGAGAAGTATAATCATCACTGAGTTTCTACTTATTCCTATATAACTATTCATAAAAGTCAAATAAAACAGAAGTATCAAAAGCATCTAAAGTGATGAATGCTCAGGATGTTAAAGTCACGTTCAAACCTCTGGGCAACTGTTTAGTGAATTTACCGTCCCAGATAATAAACCCAATTATAGCTTCAGGAAATATCCTAATTCAAAGCATAATCATTCAACTGACACATTATGTTAACAAGAAGATAAAATTACATTATTGTGGATACAATGGGTATTTCTCAAGTGACACACGAAGCATGGAAATTGACCCATCATTTGCTTCATCTATTTCAATCAAAGAAAATGACCAGATTACAATTCAATTATTATTTGAGTTTCCAAAAATTGCTTCCGTAGAATTAGAACCAATTACATCGTCAGATTGGGAACTAACTGAATTGTATGCCCAGACAATCGAAGATAAATTTTTGAATCAAATTAGATGCGTCTCATTAGGTCAATCAATCATAGTATTCCCAAATTTAAACTCCAATAATATTATTAAGTATAATGTCAAGTCAATTAAATCCGAGTCTGATGAACTACAGTATGGTAAATTAATTAACTTTACAGAACTACACATCCAACCAAAAGTGTTTCATCATCAACAAGAATCTAAACGACCATCTTCAAAAAAACACAGATCGATAAGCAGTAGACGTTCATCTCAACTGGATTCAATTCCATCATGTTTGGTTAGAGGAATTGCATTACCACATTCAATGTACTCACATCTTGATAATTCTTCCACAAATTACGAAGTATTTTTGAATTTGGATCAGAATATAGTGAACCCTAAATTCAAAAAACTAGAATATGTCCAAGTATCAATCATAGCTGGTCCCGGAACGCCAAAAAAGATCAGTTACTTGCCTGATATACTTGGAACAAATCCAAAGCAAGATTCCAGGGAAGAAAGTAGATCAGCTGATGATCAATTAGCAACTAGAAAAGTTATCGCTAAACTAACTCACGATCCAACTTCTATGTCAGGCACTATTGCGCTGTCGAAACTATTATCTATTGCATTAGGTTGTGAGGAGAGAGTTGGTGATCTGGTTTGTATTCAATCTGTTTCTAGTAGGAGAGTTGACAAGGTTGTTTGTAAAATTCATAAATTTACAACGGTTAGTAAGACTCAGACTGAGAAAGCATTGAAACACGATGAGGATAAGAAATTGAAAGAATCTATCATTAAAAAGGACCTAAATTTGAAGATTCAAAGTGAATTAAAAAAATATGGAATTGTTTCCGGTTGTCCAATAACTCAGAATATGAAATTACCGATTATTCCAGGATTGTTGCCTCAAGGTGGTTTCATTGAATTTTCTAATGTTGGGAAGATTAAACAACATTGGTTTGTCGTTGGAGATAATCTGCCAATTTTTGAAATGGTACCAGATGAAGTGCTAGTTGCAGAATCGTATATTGAAGGCACTAACACCATTGTTAAAAAAGATGATGTTATTGGACAAGATAAAACGGTTAAGAAACTGTTAAGGGTTTTGAAAAGGGGTAGTTCTAGTTTATTACATGGATTATCTGGGTCAGGTAAAACTATTATAGTTAAAGAAATTGCAAAAAGGTTAAAATTAGAAAGCGGTGTTTATATCAAAATGATTGATTGTGATGACATTTCAAATGATAACATTAATAATATAAAAAAATTAATAGACTCTTTAGTTAAAGAGTTGAATTGGCATTCCCCCTCATTATTAATATTGGAGAATATTGATTCATTAATCCCACAAGAATTAGAGCATGGTGATTCGGGAACAAGTAGGCAAATCTCAGAATTAATATGTAACAAATTCTGTAAACTAATAAACGAAAGGAGATTTTCACTGTTAATTACATCAAAGAATAAGAATTCAATCAATCCTATCATTTTTCAAAAGTATTTGATTGAAACGGATTTCCATTTAAAATCCCCTGATAAAGATCAACGGTTTGAATTGATCAACTATTGCCTAAAATCAGAATACTCGATCATTGGCAATGATCCTGAAATGATTAATGAGATAGTTGCAGAAACTGAAGGATATTCACCTTCTGATTTGAAAATGTTAGTAGGTCGAGCCTACCATGACTTAGTTGCATCTAGCTTTGGAATTGTTAATGCCACAGAATCAATATCAGTAACTAATTTTACAAAGGCATTAAATGATTTTACGCCTTCATCATTAAGAGGGATCAAATTGCAAAAATCCACAACATCATGGAATGAAATAGGTGGATTGAAAGAGGCTAAACAGATACTATTAGAGACATTAGAATGGCCTACCAAGTACGCACCAATATTTAATAACTGTCCCTTAAGGTTAAGATCAGGTATTCTACTATATGGATATCCGGGATGTGGTAAGACATTATTAGCCTCGGCCATTTCATCCCAATGTGGGTTGAACTTTATATCTATTAAAGGGCCAGAAATTTTGAACAAGTATATTGGAGCATCAGAACAGTCAGTTAGGGAATTGTTTGAACGAGCAAGCGGAGCCAAACCATGCATTTTATTTTTTGATGAGTTTGACTCAATCGCACCCAAGAGAGGACATGATTCAACTGGTGTTACTGATAGAATTGTGAATCAGTTGTTAACTCAAATGGATGGTGCCGAAGGCTTAGATGGTGTTTATGTTTTGGCAGCTACTTCAAGGCCAGATTTAATCGATTCAGCCTTGTTAAGACCTGGAAGGTTAGATAAAAGTATTATCTGTGATTTACCAGACTTTGAAAACAGATTGGATATTATTGAGACAGTTATTAAAAATAAGTTTTTGGTGGATGACAGTGTCGATTTAAGGTGGATTTCTGAACATACAGAAGGATACTCTGGTGCTGATTTACAAGCATTAGTTTATAATTCATATTTAAAAGCAATCCATGAAAATTTAGAAGAGACTACCAAACAAATTACAGAACAGAAAACTAGTGAAACGGGAGTTGAATTTTTCATGATGATGAATAAGGAATTAAAGTTAAACTATATGGATTCGAAGAAAAGAGAACTTTCGAAGAAATTGGAGGCAATCTATTCCAATATCCAATCTACAGAAATATCTAAAGGAAAAATTAAAAGTGATAGCAAGCCTCAAATTAAAATTCGAATGACTATGAAACATTTACAAGAAGGATTAAGCGAAACGAAGAAATCAGTTTCCAACAAAGAACTTGCGAAGTTCAAGCAGATTTACACTCAATTCATCAATGGAAAGAGAGAAGGTCAACTACCCAATGGAGAAGCCAGCCAGGATGTTGGAGGGAGGGTTTCATTAATGTAGGGATTATACCATTTATGATGATATATAACTATCAATATAATAATAGAATATTGGACATTTGATTCAGTTAACCAAGTGCTTATTGTACTTATACATCTTGGTAAATGTGAATGGAGGTGACATAGTTAATTAGTGTGATGTTTATACACTTTTTTTTCTTTGTAGGCTTCTGAGTCAATTATAATTAGTCACTACTTTTAAAGACCAATTGTATAAATGTCTAACCGAAATAGAGAATAATTCTATAGCCAACTAGCAGATAGAAAAATATGATTACTAAGAAAACTTTAAAAGTTTTTGCTGAGTAATTCCTAAATGCGGATTTATCCCCGATTACCGAGTCTCCGATCAACCCGCAAAAAAGTTTTAGCGAAGAATAAAACGCTCGGTAAATGTCAAAAAATTAAGTTTGCAGTATATATAGACCCTTCATTCCCCTTAGTTTTTATAATTAATTTAGTTTAGTGCCATATTCATAGAATTATTCTTCTTTCTAAAAAGCATTTATATTCACTAGAATTTCTATAGTTAATCGAGTCACGGCTACCGTGTTCATGTTAATATTATAGACTTTTCCGAGGATCCCGCAAACAAGGAAATATAGAAAAAAGAGGACCTTGACTTGCTACCATCAAAATTAACTCGAATTAAATATATAAAATTTACAATAATAATGGCTATTATAGTATCAAAAACTTCTTTGGTGAACACATCATCATCAACAGCCTCTTCACCCAAGAAGAAACTACTGAATTTTATAAAAAAAACGGTGTCTCCAACACAAACAAAAATCAATTCGGGCTCATTATCAACATTATCTTCTACCAAAAGCTATGACACTAGTACAAAGCCACTTCAAATGACAAAAAATATTACCATGGATTCAAAAGCAAGCAGTAATATGTCACCTACTTGTTCATTTTCGTCGTCCCACGACAACTCATCAACTTCATCAACTTCATCAATACCAATATCAACGACCTCGACTGGTGATTTCGCCAATCCCGCCTTTATTCCAGAGTCAAGACAGCTAAAATTACCGGAATACTGGCAAATGAGATTTGATCCTGTTCTGGCTCAGATTTATTACATAAATATAAAAAATAATTCGGTTCAATTTGATAATCCATTGGAGGTTGTTAAGTTTTAAATTTTACCATTTCAATATTTAGCTAATTGTACATATGTTGCCTGACTATTACTGTATTACTGTTATGATTGATGAGTCCCCTTTACTGTTTCTTTATTAGATTTCCATTCGCTTTTTTTACTATTTCTTGCTCATTACTATTGTTTTACTAAACCACATTTGGGTCGTTCTTTATTAAGCTTTAACCATTGTTTCTACATATTCTTTTATTTGAAAATATGTTCTTCTATACTTGTATTTTATATAGCATTTATTTTTTATTCTTTTTGTTTATATCATTTCTAATTTAAGGTTTTAAAAGTAACTGTGGTACTATAAATACACGATATATGATGTATTATATCCAACAACCTTTTATTAAATTATATAAATATAACGTGTACATAAATAATCAGACAAACTTTCATAATTAATTTTTGACATAATATAAATGCAAACTGCTATAAAACAAAATACACACACATCTGTAGAAACCCTGAAAAACAAAATAAAATGATCTCCAGTAAACAAACAATTAAGCAACCTAGAAAAATCATAATACAAAGCATATCGTGAATAAGGTATATGAAAAGTAAACAAACGAAACCAGCAAATTTATGATAAAATGACAACACATATCGACTCATTGAAATAAATAAATCCGTAAAACACAAAAAAACACGTCATAAAGCAAAAACGAAACCAAAATAAGTAATTAAAAACGTTAAACAAAAAATCATTAATGACAAAAAAAGAAAAACTATATATATATATAATTACAACTTTTTGATGCTAATATTACCAAAATAAAATAAACTTTGTACCATCTTACATTACAATTCTCTAGTTTCTTTGACTAACCAATCAATGGCTCTAAAGTCCCTTATCTGTTTCAAGTATGGCAACACAGTTCTTCTAACTCTTGAATGAAACGAATTAATCCACTCAACTTGATCATCCTCTAACACGTCCTTATCAATTAATTTCAAGCAAAGCGGTACCATAGTAAAATATTCAAATCCTAACCATTCTTCACTATCATCATTAACAACTTCTCTTCTTTTCTGGCCATCTTTCAACACAACCATCACATCACTCTCAATACGAATTCCAAATTCGTTATCTTTATAGTATCCTGGTTCATCACTGATGAAATTACCATGTTCTAAAGGTTTGTAATTGTATGATGTCATCGATGGGGATAAACCACAAGGGCCAGAATGCACGCAGATGAATGTATCAATCCCATGACCCGTACCATGTGAGTAACTTAATCCTTTTTCTTTTAATGGCAGACGAGCTAATGAATCAATGTAGTATGATGAGGTACCTTTTGGAAAAATTAGCATTGCAACGTTCAAATGACCCTTTAACACCAATGAATATGCTTCGATTTCTGATTTAGTTGGTTTGGTAAAATGAACAGTCCTTGTGATGTCTGTTGTGCCTTCTAAGAATTGCGCTCCTGAATCTAGCAAGAACACAGCATTTGGATCAATTAGTGAAAATTCTTCGGGAGTTGGTTCATAATGAACAACAGAAGCATTAGCACCAGTAGCAGCTATAGTTTGAAATGATAAGCCTTTATAATTTGGAAACAAAGATCTGAAGTATTCGGCTTTCGAAGCTGCTTGTAATTCATCGACTGTATCTCCTTTGACAATCAATTTCTCTTCAAGCCATGCAAAGAAACGAATTAATGCAATTGAATCTTTTAATTGAGCCAATTTGTTACCTTTTATTTCAACCGGATTTTTAATACTTTTAAATTCCGTAATTATCGATCTTGATTTGATTTCGTAAATTGATGGAACACTCATATAAAGTGCATAACTTGCATTATTTGATAAATATATTGTCTTATAGTCTGAAAAATATGATGATGGAGTTAATGCAGGTAAATCATCCCAAAATTTGCTATAGCTATGAATATGCAAACCTGGAATTGATGACAGGTAATTAGCAACATCAAATGAACGAATTTTTGACTTATCAATATACAAATCAATTCTATCCAATTGAACAATGCAATAAGTGAAAAAAACAGGATTGAAAGTAATGTCGTTGCCTCTTAAATTGAGCATCCAAGCAACTTCTTCAAGTTGAGAAACAATTAAAGCAAAGCTAGATTCCTCCTTCATGAATTTTCTAACCCTTGAAATTTTGCTCAATGCATGCTCACCTGAAAACTTCAAATGATGGATAAAAATTGAATCATTCTGAGGTTTTTGTGGAATATATGATTCATGTTTCATAACTCTATCAACTAAATTATCCATTAAAGTAATAAATTCAACATTCATTTCAAAACATTTCTCTTTTAAATAATTACCACCAAAATGACTGATTAATCTTGGATCTATACCAACAGATCTGAATTTTTCATTTGAACTACATGATGCTCTATTAACAGCCCACTCTTGCCAAGTTAAATAACCAGCAACACCCTGCTTTAATAATTCCCAATTATCATCTATTTGTTTAGCGGCTTGTAAAAAGTATCTGCCATCTGTAGATAGGGCTGCTTCATCATCTAAAGAAATTACAGCAACACCAGCACTTCCAGTAAAACCAGACATGAATTCTCTTCTCTGATCTTTTGGAGAGGTATATTCACTTTGATGTTCATCTTCCGAAGGAATGATATAAACACCAATTTTATGAAATTTCATTAGTTTTCTAATATAACTCAATCTGCTTGACGAATCAAAGGTACCACTATATAATTGTCTTGTAGTTGGAGTAGAAGATAAAACTTTATCAGCATTGAAAGTTGAACAAATGGATTTCCGCTCATGGATAAATTCTGCATCATCTTCGTCATCGCTGACATCTGGAGTATCAAAGATATCAACTAGGTGTTTATAATTTGCATCATTAGTATTATTTAGCCTAAACTGGAAAAAACTCTTGATAGACTGGAAACAAGAGATAGTCTTTTCTGGTGAGTCAATTAGCTGGATCATTCCTCCTCCCAAATAAGAGGCTGTTTTTTCTTCTAAATTGGAGTTCTCTGAAATGTGTTCATCTGAGTTGATTCTCCTTGGTACCATATTCAGGCGTATTTCTGGTTCGTAAGAATATGTACTTTCGACAGAAGCAGCTGTTAAAAATCTAAAAAGTATGTTAATAAACAAATAATTGGCAACTCTTCGCCTCTTATACTTTATACTTTATACTTTATAACATCTTACGTAAGAGGCCACCCACAACAACTGGTCAACGTGTGTAGCCGCACATTGAGTCATCTAGACATCGGCTCCGGTTTCCGACAATCGGTGACCGGTTCGGTTAAAAGCCAAGGAGTCATGATAATATTGTTATCAGATACACTCAATACCAATCAATTAAGATTCTGTTAAAATTTTAACTTAAAGATGCTTTTTAAATTAGGATTTTGTTTAAAAAATCTAAATATATGATATGTAATCAGTTCAATATTCCTAGAAATCATTGAATCTACTTAATAATAATAAAATTTAAAATCATAGTGCCAGTTCTGATAATGTAATTACACGAATACACTAGTCTCATAACGATCTTAGATATTCTGTTAGCAACCTGCCAATTGAAATATGGTGCACAGATGTTTTGTGGTTTAACTTTCTAAGGTATTTTGGTTTTGAAACTTAGAATTAAATTATAACCTTTTTCTTCACCGAAAGGAAAGTGCATATAGCAAATATGTACATGTAGTATTTAATTTTTCAACTTTAATTTAATTCCAGCTTGAAGATTGAGTTTTGTTTATGTAATTGCTTGTAATATCATTTGATTTTGTAAATTGATTTCTTACAATAGGTTTAAAAACTATATTCTATATTGAAGTGTGTCTTTTGATAACGATTTCAAATGATAACGTTTTCAAATAATTACATAATCAAAGATGGTATCTGTATCGTATCACTATTATAATGCTCATGTCCAAATGCTGAATTTGTAAGAATATATACTTACGATGACTTGGATACTCCTGTTTGCATATACTTCAAAAAAAATTCACTTGATTATCCAGCTCTAGGAATAGCAATGTTGTTACTAGAAAAAAAACCGAATTCAGTAAAATCTCTCTAGCTTTGAAGTTGGGAAAACGAAACCAGTTTTTTAGTGTGTAGTATATATCATCTTAACAGATTAGAAGAAAAAATTACCGTTCAAGTATATTGTATCTATGATCGAAATATTACTAATTCAGAACTTTCTAAGTGAAGAGGACTCTACCAGAATATAAACTTGGAATATATATTTATTGAACCCAAAAAAATAAAAGATAAATATAATAAATAGAAAACAAAAATGAAGAAGAAAAGTAATATAGCTATGCTGAAAAAGATAAAAAAATTAAAACAGATTTTAAGTCTAAAACAGAGCTGAGGTGAACCGAAAAAAAAGATAAGAGAAAAATAAATTATTAATTATAAGAACTTTTTCAAAATTTAAATAAAGCAATGAATGAACAAATCGTCTTTAGGTGTGCAGCAAAACAAAAAAAAACAAAGCAACAGGAGAAAAGCAAAGAGTGAACTTATAACGCAGAATGATGTAAAAAGCAAAAAAATAAAAAAAAAAATGAATTGTAGAACTAAGCATCCGTCTGTGGAACAGAAACTAGATTTGGCGAAGCAGGTGATTCTTTTTCCTTATATTGTTTCTGTTCCTGTTCTTGCTTAGTAAGAGAAGCATGGGTATTATGTGTGCTAACTTCTGGAGTTTCAATCACTTGTTGATCAATATCACCTCCATGAATGTCAAAAAAGTTTCTTCTGACTTCAACATAATCATATGCAAACTCACCAATTTGATCCTCATCTAAACCGTTGGCTTCGCCTTCTTCGTCGACTCTTAATTCCATATATGGAATTTTGTTTAAAACGTAGCAAATAATACTCGTTACAACAACACAATATCCAGCAACTGCACCAATATAAGCAATCTGCTTGTACAATTGCTTCCAGTTATGATCCAACCATGCACCCGGATGATCAGTATATCCATCGTATCCTATAACTTTTGAGGAAGCAAATATACCATTGAAGAGTAGACCCAGAACACCCGCAAGACCGTGCTCTGCCAATATATCCAAGCTGTCATCAACTCTAACATAGACCTTAAAGATAGTAGCAAAGTTACAAATGATACCCGAGACAACACCTAAAATAACTGAAGCCCACAGTGTGATGCAACCAGAAGAAGGTGTAGCAGCAACTAAACCCACAATTATACCAGAACATAAACCAACACAACTCCAGTGACCTGTTCTAGAGAAATCCAATAATAACCATGATATTCCGGCAAAAACTGCACATAAATTAGTATTCATGATGGCATACACTGACTTCATCGATGGTTCAACACAGGTTAAACCATTAAATCCTAACCAGCCAAACCACAACATAACCACACCAATTGTGATCATTGAAACATTATGAGGTCTGTAATTAACCATCAAATGTTCTTTTCTTTCACCTAACCAATACGATAGTGTGAACCCACCAAAACCAGATAATATTTCAACTGGACCACCTCCAGCATAATCAAGAACACCCCATTTGTAAGCCCATCCACCAGAAGCCCACACCCAAGCAGCTACAGGACAATACACCAACGTTAACCATATGAATGTGAATAAGAATAGAGGGAGAATTCTACCTCTTTCACAAATGGCACCAATTAAAATACAAATAGTAATAGCAGAAAACATTCCTTGGAAATTAGCAAAGGCCATTTCTGGGTAACCTTTCTCATTACTCAAAGTTATCGTGGAATCTAAATTTTGATAACCAAAGTTGTGTAAATTTCCGATGAAACCATTTGAAGCTGTTGAGGAAAATGATAAAGAGTACCCCCAAAAGTACCATTGGAAAATTGAAATCAGAAGAACTGCAAACACAGAAAAAATCAAATGCAAAGCAGACTTACGTCTAGCTAACCCTGAATATAAATATGCTAACCCGAAACACATTATAAGCACTAAACAAGTACCAATGATTAATGTTATAATTGTAGCATCATTATAGTTCACGTCCTGTGCAAAGACTCCTCTTTTTTGAAAAAAGTAACCTAGCATGATTTCAGTTGTACGCAAATGAAGCCCAAAGATATTGTTATTATATGATTAAAGAATTTTGGTATATTGATAGTTTTATCAATAAAGACTGACTGTTGATGATAAATCGTTGAAAAATTATTGACGTAGAAACTAAGACGAAAATCGTACTAATATTGAATATTTATGATAGTATTTTTTTGAAAAGAAAAGGAGGAAGTTCTTTTAAAAGAGATTTCAATAAAGTAGGTTGACTTTGATATACTGTACCGACAGGAACTAAATTATAACACGACATAGATAGGGATTTAAATCTGTATTTATTTGAATTTTCTAAACTATGCTGCATGTTAAAAAAATTTCCGTTAAATTATAGATAGGTCCGCTTAAAAAAGAATAATGTAGAATCTTGAAGCCGATCTTGGCTGCTTCGTCCGGGATTCATTGAGCATTAAAAGCCATACTAAATTAATTAACATCCGATTTCGCTCACCTAATTCCAAGAGTTTCGTTAAGGTTTTACAAAGTTACGCAGCTGATAAGTACAATATAGTGGTCTGGTAGCCAATCATATTTTTGGATATTAAGTCGTACCAAGTAACAAACTATAAATTGAAAAGCTATTTTACTTTACAATCTGGGCTGCTAGTTTAATTGTTCTCCTTTATCAATCCGTGATTATCATATAATGCAGCTATAATTATTTTAACCCTGAATCTACTGAAGTTATCGCAAGTATTTTCATTATCACAAATATATATTCAATCTAGTTTAATATCTTTTAATATCTCTTAATATAGGGTATTTTTGTTTTTAAAGCTGATTTTTTCAACCCTCTCCGGAAAATCTTTGTAGAAAGTCTTGGAACTTGAGTTCCATTGGCTCGATAAAAACTTTTGTTACAGTCTTGTCTTTGGGCATTGCACAAATTACCCTCGTTGTGCCGAAGATTTTGTGCAAGGTTTTGTAGGCTATTTCTTTGAAAATTACCTCTGCGGCGTTGGGGCGCCTGGTAAAAATTAAAATTTACTGGGAAACTCAGCCGCTCAAATTAGCCTCAACCTGGCATTACACCATAGAATTTATAAAAGTAAGAATTATGGTGCAAGCATTAGCCAAGGAATCAACTACAATATCAACGGATGGCGCCGGCAAAGAAAAGTTCGAATAGACGGACAACAACCTTTAAATGAAAATTTAATACATCCGTGCACCATATTTGAAGACAAATGATTTGAATCATCTTCTAACAATTATTTTCACTTACTTAATTGAATCCTTCTTGTTTTTAGCAATATGGCTAAGCATTAGAAACTTCTATTTTTGTTATTTGCGTATTTCTAGCTCTCGATTCTTAAATGGTCACTTGTTCTATATTTCTGAGAATAATATGAGTACCACCATAAATATTTGATGCAATATAACTGATTCCTTCTTAATACTATACAATTTCTTGAGTATGAGTTATTTTCTTCATTATTACCCAAAGATCCAGATATACCCAAAATATCGAAAATAAAAGGACAAAAGGAAATCACTATATAAATAGTGGAAATAAAACTATGTTTTTTATAACCGTTCTTAACAAACTGTTTCCAGCGTTCTCTTTTTGCCAATTGCTCTCAGAGTAAAATCTAATGTCTTCAATAATACATGGGATGTAATTCTTGTAGACAAATTTAATGAAGGCATGACTATAGAATAGAGCTGAGAAAACGCTAGTGACAAAACTCAATATTGCAATACTTTTAAGAGCAACTTTGTTGCTTATCCCAAATCCAGCTGGAGAATTGGAAAATTAGTCTTACTGTGAATAATTAAAGTTACCGAATATTAAATAAATAATTAATATGAATTCTTGGAAAATAGCTACAGTTTTCTGAAAGTCTCTCAATTGATCGATCGATGGGGGCATAGAAGACTCTTGTAGCCAGATCAACTTCTTCATTTTTTGATGTTCATCTTTACTATTGTCTGTAAAAGGATTTGGGGCATCCTAAAATCTTTCTAAAACAATAAACTCATTGAAACTAGGCGTCTTTCTTGATGATGAATGAATCTTTTTCATGTTTGGTAATTGTTAAGCAAACTAACTTTTGGGGTGGTATTTATGGGGACTTGTATATGTTTATAGATAATCCAGCACTTCAAACTAATCAATAGTATGTCTATATAGCATTAAGGGAAATCATGTAACTTAATATTTTAATTTTCCATATAACTACAACCGATTCAACAAGATGCTTCCATGCATCCATTTTCAATTAAATTTGTAGAATCCAAGACATACGCCGCATTAATTTCCTAATTGACTTTCGGCTATTTTACAATTTTTGGCAATTATTTGTTTTTAGCTGTATGTATATATAACCTAATATAATACCTTTCAAACTGTTGACAGTATGGCCGAGCGGTTAAGGCGTTTGACTCGAATTTTTAAGTGTTATCAAATGGACTTTGTCCGCGCAGGTTCAAATCCTGCTGCTGTCGAGCTAATATTTTTGCTGATCAATATGTAAATTGATGCATGCTTGCTTTTATTTTTAGTTAATAATTTTTAAATAGCTAATTAACTCTAATAATTAGGGTATTACAAAGGTTTAGAATAATAATAAGTGAATTGGAATTGTTTTTAAGTTGTATACACAAGAAACAACAAAAGTTCAAACTCTGACGCGTCCCAAGTACACCACCACACCACACCAAACTACACATCTCTGTTACAAGTACACACTATCTGAACTCAATACATTAACTTGAAAACTAAACTGTTTTGCTTTACCCAAGTAATAAATATTATTATTTCACACTTACTAAGATAAAAGAATGACACGAGGTGCATTGATAGCAATTGAAGGGTTAGATAGAACAGGTAAAACCACCCAAACCATAAATTTAATAGAAACATTAACCAAGCTAAAAAAGCCTATTCAATTAATCAAATTTCCCGACAGAACTACTAATATTGGAAAACTGATCAATCAGTATTTAACAGACAAGGAATTCAATTTGTCAGACCAATCAGCTCATTTATTGTTTAGTGCTAATCGTTGGGAATTAGTTGAAAAAATCAAGAAGTTATTAGAAGAAGGTACAATTGTTTTATTGGATAGATATGTTTATTCAGGTGTTGCATACTCCTCAGCCAAAGGTTTAGATTTCCAATGGTGCTTGAGCCCAGACTTAGGATTACCTAAGCCTGATTTGGTTTTGTTTTTGAAATTCAAAGATAATGGAAATATGAAACGAGATGGGTTTGGCGATGAAAGATATGAAGTTGATGAATTTCAGAAAAAAGTAAAAACAATGTTTGAAAAATTTGTTAACGATAAAAATTGGCAAACCTTATACGTTGACGATAAAGGAATTGACGAAGTCAGAGAAGAGGTCTGGAACATTGTACAGAAATACGTTGTTGGATTAGAGAGTGAACTTACATACTTTTAACTTACATTGTAAATAAAGTCTTTATGTAAAGGGAATATTAGAGAAACTAGTAATAATAAAAGAGCCGACATAACTAAAGTTTACTGGAAGTAAGAACGGGAGGAGGAATAAAGACAATAAAAGGGGAAAAAACTAAACAACATATACAATAAACATAAAAGTACACTTGTAAAAAGACTAAAATAAGGACGACAAAGTAAAAATAAAGAGTCAAAAAAATATCATAATAAAAGAGCAAAACTGCTAAATTTAATTTGGAGGTAATTGTAAGTTTTCAAAAAGTCAAGTTGATAATGTACAAAAAATATCAGTTTCATCAATTAATTCTAACTTGCGTTCATGGAATTAAAATAATCAGTAAGAACCGTAGATTTATTTATATGAAAGTCAAATTAGCATAGAAAGCAATAACTGAAGAGAATAAGGCTCCAATCAAAATCCAGTTACCAAACAATTCTCTTAAATAAACAGTGGAGTATAAAGAATAATGTTTAAATGCAAGTAAGGCATAAGATACAGAGCATGATTTTTCGGAAAATTGATAAACAAGTTCTTTAACGGCTTCTTCGCCTGGAATATCTGTCTTGAATAAGACTAATCCGACAAGAACTTTGACTAAGCCAAAAATAAACGCGTCATATTCAAAGTCATAGGTAAAATTAATGTAAAATGAGACAACGTGTGGAATAAGATAAGAAGTAAGTGACCATAACAAGATGGTAGCAAAAAAGTTACTATCAAAGGTTTTGTAATCAAGAATAGTAAGATCTAAAACTTGTTGAGGAACTTGCTTTTTGATTGAAGCTGGAACATAGCTAGAAACAGTGGTACCTTTGGTTAAGCTGTAAGCTAAAATAGCAACTTCAAAAATTGCACCAATATCATTAATATTGTATGGATCACTTAAGATTTCTCTAACTTGAAAGTTAATTTCTTCAATAAAATTTTCGACTTCAGTAGCACCTAGACATGAAGGACATAACTTGTCTAACAAAGCGGCAAAAATGGATGGTTTACCACTTTGATTAGTCTCATTTTCAATGAGTACAACTTCACCAACAACTTCTTCTTCATCTTCATCTTCATCATCTTCATCTTCATCTTCATCTTCATCTTCATCTTCATCATCATTATCATAAACTGCAGCTACTTCAACTTCTTGCTCAATTTCATCGTCATCGTCATCGTTATCATCATCATCGTCGTCGTCATCATCATCCGATTCATCATCATCATCCGATTCTTCTTTAACTGGAGCTCTTGATTTCTTGATTGGACTGCTTGCTTGGCTGATTCTTCCAGGATGAGATAATTCATAGTACTTGTGGTTCTCTGGAAAACTATTCCTGTGCTCGTCAAAGTAGACTTGAATTGCATTATAGTAGTCTTTCTTAACTTTGAATTCTTTTTGGCTGACGTTCAAGTCTTCTGCAATTTCTTGTAGTTCGTGTTTGGTCTTTCTGGATAAAGCTCTATAATTGGCCATTTTTGGTGGTTGTAAATGTATCTCTAAATTATATTTCTAACTTATTTATGAGTCTAGGATGACTGTTCGTAAAGTGTCGAGATGAATGTGTTTATTTAAGAAACGTTGTAGTTGTAGTTGTTGTGTTGTTGTGTTTTGTTTTTGTTTTGGTTCTGTTTCGGCAGCGGCCTTTTTCTGTTGACACGCTTACGTATTTAATGACACAATACGATTACTTTCCTTTTTGGGCGTTGACACAACAAAAAAAAGTAGATTTACTCATGAGGTACCTGCAAACTTAAATACACAATTATATACACTTAGTCTTCTTAAATGTCCAGTAATTAACTCTGATAGGATCTAACTCAGAGGCTAGAAGGTCGTACACTTTCTTACATTTTGAAGTCTCTTTCTTAGCTTTGTGTATTTCTGCTAAAACTTCATAAGCATACACTGACACTTTGTCTTCTTGATTTAAGTCTGTAAATTGACACACAAAATCCTTTAATTCAGTTATATCTAATCTCAGCAATTTGTAAATACCTCTGAGATAACACCAACTTGAAGGATTGGTATGGGATCTTAAAATCTTTTCTTTAGCGTATTCAATCTCTTTGTTAACGACGATTGAATTAACTTCTTTCTGTCTATTCATCTTATACTGTCCAAAATTTAAGAAAAATCTATGATTCCAAGCGGAATTATTTCTAATATCTTCATATAATTTATCTGCAACAAACTGCAATTCTAGTGGATTTTCGAATAAATTGAATTTTTCCACTAACCATCTTCTATATGACCAAACATGATAATTCTTAGAGTCTTCTTCCAACATTTCATGTAAAATTGGATATTCGCGTTTTTCAACATTGAATTTTTGATTTGGATATTTTTTCAGAAATAATTCAATGATTAATGAACGATAATGCCAAATCTGATAATTCTTCTGATTATTAATTGCAATATCTTCACACCATTCTAATTCTTTTTCTAAAATTTCAATTCCTCTATCATTCAAATTAGAAATAATATTATAACGGTACGACCAAACTGTGTAATGAGCTGCAACTTTATTGATTATTAAATTAGTAACATATAAAGCTCTTTCTGAATATTCATTAGCTTTCATTAATGCTCGTAGATATGAAATCAATTCTTTGTATTCATCACTATAGATGATATCACATAACTGAGGTTCATTTGAGACATCTGATGTGATCAAAGGGATTGGTGTTATATCACTGAAGTCGTATTTTGTTGTGTCCTAAAAATTAGAGGCATCAATTAATCATTTGTTAGTACGCTTTTCTGATGAAATAAATAGCTTTCAACGGAGCCAACAATAGATACCTTATACATACCATTTTCGATAACGATATATTTAATAAGTATAACTAGAAGTTCTAAATGGGTTAAGAAAAGTTGTCTAAAGTTATAGTGAGAATTTCAGGTCCGACATTTCAAATACGTTAGAGGACGCCAGTTCTGATAATGATTACTTCACCCACGAAATTTCCACTTCGGGCGATTTCAATTACAAAACAGAACACTTTGCACAACTTAATTATTAACACAGAAAACACTTTAAAAATTCAGATAATTTATTTATATAGTACAATAATATAAAAATAGATCAAGTTCTTCCAGTTTTCTTCATCTTAGCCTTACAATCATCGCAATACCATTCTCCTTTAGGTAATTCTTTCAAGTCAGTACACGGTAAATGAAACCACTCTCTCTCACAGTGTTCCCCATCACAACCAACCATCTCACCATAAGACACTTGCTGACAATAACAATAAACAGGTTCAGTTTCAAAGTTTGTTCCGGCAATTGGTGTATATTCTTCATTAGCAACTGGTTCTTTCTTTGCTGCTTTTGATGCTGGAACAGACGTTGCTTTCTTTGAAGCATTTATAACTACCGTACTTTTTGGAGTTGCAGATGCAGCAACAACGGGAGCTAAGACTGTAGTTGGAACCGAAATATCCTTTCTTTCTTTCTTGGTCTTGTTCGCCTTTGGTTTTTTAACTGGTGGCGCAATCTTATCAGGTTCAACATGTACCTCAGGAACAGTATTAATACTATTGTTAGTCTTTCTCTTCTTAGGCCCTTGTGTGTTCGTGCTATTGTTTGTTTCGGTCTTTTTATGGGCTCCTCTTCTCTTTGTGGTTGTACTATGAGATGGAACTGGCGTGCTTCTATTGCTATGAATGTCATCAACATCATCCGTATCCTCACCGCTATGCTTCTTTCTTCTAGCAGCCAGAGCCTCTCTTCTAGTTTCACTTCTTTGAGTTTGGACAGATTTAGGTTCTGTCAGTTTCATGCATGGTACGACTAGAGGTCCTATCCTAACAATCTCAGGAATTTCATGCTCTTCAATGATATCATGAGCTTGATTTATTCTTTTCAAATGTTTATTGACAGAATCAGATGCAATAGTTGCAACATGCATTTTTTCTTCTAAACAAGGCATTAACTCTTTGATTAAGTTTCTAATTTTTGATAAAAGTAATTCTCTCTTTGGGTGTGTTTTCTTCATTTGTAAAAACCTTTGGACGTACGCTTTTAAGTATGGAACAGTATAAACGCATTTGGCATCAATTTCTTTGAGTAGAGTAAAGTACCTAACCAAATCATTTGGGAAGGCTTCAAAAGCATCCGTGATTTCGTTTAATCCAGGATATAAATCAGTGACTGTTGGCTTAAGAATTGGTCTATGCTGCTTTAGTTGCTGAAGCTTCAAGTTCTTCGATTTTTCTCTATTTATTTTCTCTGCTATTCTCTGTGACTTTCCACGGGGTGGGAGATTATCATATGTAGTCATGATTGTCTTTTATGCTTGTGTTCATGGACTATTGAGTAGAACCACTACGACGTTCCTTCTATCCACTCAAATGTTTTTATCTGATTCTCATTCGAATTGTGAGCTTCACACAAAGTCGGAAAGATTGCGGCTCACTATTCTGTCTACTAACAACTAGATGTCAATAAATTATTTGTAGTTCAGTTACCACTACAGAACTTTGTCAATTACAAAAGGACAAATACAATTCCAAATCATTAGAAAATAAAGGAGTGAAGAAAATATAGGATTTGTATATAGTAAAAGAGCGTTCTAATACGACTCGACTCTATCTTCGTCTCGTCTTTACTTAACTAAAATCTAAATTTGAATACTTCTAATTTTCATAAAATTATGAAAAAGTCAATTCCAAAACCATCTTTAGTAATAATTCCAGTCAAATGACTCAAATTAAAATATTTTATAAAAAATAATTCTAAAAGACTTTAAATTTTGGAAAACAATTAAATGGATCTTCCATACTATTAAGAATTAAACATGAACGAATTCATCGATACTCCAGTGTAATGAAATTAAATCATTAGGATTTAGCCAAATATATTTGTCAAAAATAACTTTAGCATATTTATATGAGCTAAAGAAGAAGACAAATAAGCAAGAGTTGGGTAATTGAACGTGCCTAACGATTCATATTGAAAATTACTGCTTCAAATTTAAACATTTGAAGTTTTTAGACACTCTCAGCAAATTTAACAGGAGAGAAATTTGTAGAATCAAAAATATAGATAAGTTAAATTTGCATAATTGTGATATAATCAATTGTCATTGAAGTTGGATAATAATACTTGAAGTTTCAGATAAAACGATCCATAAGAAATCAAGATTCACTACTCTCTAGCGATTGAATTTGCAAGTTGAACTGTAAGTCTCAAACTATAACAATTCCGCGTATACAACTAAGAAGTTTATTACAGTTCAGAATTAAAATATTATCACTCTATAGCACGTTTCACATCCATTAATATCGTACAACTTTGCTTTCCAATAAGGGATAAACGTATTTACTTATTAACTAACTATTTATCTATCTTAAACCTTCAATCTCCAATTTGACTCCCCGCGGTACAACGACTACTCGAGAGAAGTCAGAATGGAAAAAAAGAAAGCTACCACGCCGCACATCGAAAAGAAAAATTTACAAAAAATTTATCAATTCAAATGACTATAAGTAAAACTCTTTCTCCTACTTATTGTCTTTTTTGAACTCTTACTTGTTAACTATCCCTTTCAAAAACTGTTCAATCATCTAAATACAATCAATTTTTATTCATAATGTCCAGCGCTTCCACCCCAAAAGTTGAGGCTGTTGCTCAAGCCTTCAACACCATCTTGGTTTTAGATTTTGGTTCTCAATATTCTCATTTGATTATTAGAAGATTAAGAGAAATCAATGTTTACGCAGAAATGTTACCATGTACCCAAAAGATTTCTGAATTGCCATTCAAGCCAGTTGGTGTTATCTTATCTGGTGGTCCATTCGCAGTTTATGAAGATGGTTCTCCACATGTTGATCATGATGTCTTTAAATTAAACGTTCCAATCTTGGGTATTTGTTACGGTATGCAGGAATTAGCTTGGATCAACGGTAAAGGTGTTAATAGAGGGGATAAGAGAGAATTTGGGCCTGCCACTTTAACTGTTGAAGATTTTTCTAGTCCATTATTTAAAGGTGTTGATCACTCTCAAGTTTGGATGTCTCACCACGACAAATTGACTTCTTTACCAGATGGTTTCAAAACAGTTGCTACTTCTGGTAACTCACCTTACGCTGGTATTGAAAATTCTGAAAAACAAATTTATGGTATTCAATTTCATCCGGAAGTCACACATTCTGTTCAAGGTAAAACTCTATTAAAGAACTTTGCTGTTAGTATTTGTAAAGCTGCTCAAAACTGGACTATGGAGAATTTTATAGATACCGAGATTAAGAGAATACAAGCTCTGGTTGGGCCAACAGCCGAAGTTATTGGTGCTGTTTCAGGTGGTGTTGATTCCACCGTTGCTGCTAAATTAATGAAAGAAGCCATTGGTGATAGATTCCATGCCATTTACGTTGATAATGGTGTCATGAGAAAAAATGAAACTGAAACTGTGAAGAAGACATTAGATGACGGTTTAGGTATCAACCTGACTGTCGTTGATGCTAGTGATGAATTCTTAGGTTTATTGAAGGGTGTCACTGACCCAGAAAAAAAGAGAAAGATCATTGGTCACACTTTCATCCATGTTTTTGAAAGAGTTGCTGCCTCAATCAAACCAAAAGATGGTTCTGAAGTTGAGTTCTTATTACAAGGTACTTTATACCCTGATGTTATTGAATCCATTTCTTTCAAAGGCCCATCACAAACCATTAAATCTCATCATAATGTTGGTGGTTTATTAGAAAATATGAAATTAGAATTAATTGAGCCATTAAGAGAATTATTCAAAGATGAAGTTAGACATTTAGGTCAATTATTAAATATCCCTGAAGAATTAGTCTGGAGACATCCATTCCCAGGTCCAGGTATTGCCATTAGAGTTCTGGGTGAAGTCACTGCAGCTCAAGTTAAAATTGCTAGAGAAGCTGATTTTATTTTCATTGAAGAAATCAAAAAAGCTGGCTTATATAGAGATATTTCCCAAGCATTTGCCGCGTTATTACCAGTCAAATCTGTCGGTGTTATGGGTGACCAAAGAACTTATGAACAAGTTATTGCCTTGAGAGCCATTTCTACTGTTGATTTTATGACTGCTGATTGGTTTGAATTTGATCATAAATTCTTAAAGAAAGTTGCATCCAGAATTGTTAATGAAGTTGATGGTGTCGCTAGAGTCACTTACGATATTACTTCTAAACCTCCAGCCACTGTTGAATGGGAATAGATTACTTATGTTTTAAATTTGCATATCCTTTTTATTAATTTTTATTTTTAATGTCTTATTCTTTAAGTTTTATTTCTCGTGTTTTTTTTATAAATGTTAAATGTTATTTCAGACTTTCTATAAACTCTCTTTAGAAAATATTTTTATTGTCTACCTAGCTCTACGTTGTTTTAGATGTTCCTTTTAATTAAATATAAAGTTTTTGGTTTCTTTTCTATAAACTATAAGCTCTGTCGAATTACCATACTCATTACATAATCTCCATCATGACTTAAACTGCATAAAAACTGTTCATTTGGATGATTCTCAAAATATCTATCATTACCAATGATAGGTCGTCCATATTCATCATTTTTTTTAAACCAATCACTCATAACAAACTGCTTTTGGGTAGGGGGATCCAATGATTTATATATGGCTTCTTTAACACACCAGGAACTAGAAAGCAGTTTGGCGCACGAGTTGATATCCTGGTTTAAAGAAAGCTGTCGGAACTTGGGTAATTCATGAACTGAGTTTAAAACTTTTTCAGACAACCGCCTTGTCTTGTAGTTATCCAATGGTCCATTTCTAGTCAGTATATTTTTGATTCTAACAAGTTTGTGTAAGTCTGTTCCTAGTCCTAGTACTCGAGGCATTGGTAGTGAATTTAGCTTCAGCCTTCAATTATAGTTACTATGCTGGTTATCTAAGTGTCTTCTCGACGTTTTGTCTGATGGGCATGAGACAGAATCTAAGAGTTTTTTTTTCTTCTTTGTCTTAATCGTGGTTGTAAACTGTTGTCCTAAAGTGATTGTTGTTGTGAATTAAAAGTGATTCTGAACCGACAAAACCAACTTCACTCTTTTTTCATCTGATCAAATCTAAAATGGCGACAAATCCGGTTTTGGACTCAAAAGAATTGAACAACATCAACGAAGTCCTGGTGCTCCTATCGAGATTTGTCATTATTCTAATTCTTCATTTTATTTTTTCATCATTGCTACCGGGTCAAAGCAAGCTACCTGTATTACTGACTTCTTTCCTAGCAGCCTCCACAATCAACCAAAATCCAATGTTTGTTAGATTCAAGAGAAAGTTATTGTCAAATATCTTTGTCAAAAATGGTGTCTCGAATAAAGATAAGATAGATCCTTCCAGATTAGAGTTACTTCAAGCCATCTATGATATTAGACAGTATTTAACTAGATCGAAACAATGGAATGATAAAAGAAGATCTCTATTTAAAATGATGACTTGGAGACAACAACATATAGTGAATCAAGCTAACTATGCTAAGAAATTAAATAAAGTTGATACAAAATTCATTGAAAATTATAAATTATTAACAGATTTATATTCTGGAGCTATGGAAAGATATGGTGTTTCTGATTTAGACTTGAAAACCCATGTCGAAGGTACTAGACATAATGAACATTATCGTGTTATTGAAAGTTTATGTCATTATAGTAGGGATTGGTCAAGTTTAGGTAATGCTGAAATCCAACCCTTGTTAAAATATATTACATCACAATTAGAAGGCCTTGACTCAAAGGATTATGTTGCAGTTGTTCCTGGATCTGGATTAGGGAGAGTATCTCATGAATTGGCTGAAGCGGGTTTTTATAAAGTTCATTCCGTCGAGTTTTCAATGTTAATGGCATTATTTAATGAATTTGTTTACGCTAACTTAGAAAAAAGTGGCAAGAGCATACGAAATACGTATAACATTTATCCTTTTGTTCATAACTATTCAAATCATTTGAGTCTAGAAAATCAGATAAGAAGTTTTCAATTCAATCAACGTGATGTGAAGCCTGAAAATCTAATGATTCATAAACAAGATTTCACTAAGTTTAATATACTAGACTATCATAATAAAAAAGACTTACCCCAAAATTTAGTTATCGTTACTTGTTTTTTCATAGATACTGCTGAAAATATGATAGATTATTTTGATTCAATCAATAAAATTGCATCTAACTTCAGGGGTAACAAGTTATGGATTAATGTTGGTCCTCTTAAGTATGGTACTGCTGCTAAAGTTGAATTAAATAATGAAGAATTAAAAATTGTTAAGGAATCTATGGGTTGGAAAGAGATTGACGCTATTGATACCCCAAAAATTCTTGGTTATTTGACAGACACTAAAGGCTTATGGCAAGGGTATTATGGTGTTACCTGTTGGACATGTAAAAAGAAGGATTGATAGATTTATGTGTATGTTTATATGTATACGATTTACTAAAGCTAAAATCATGTAGTTTAATGCGTTTGTTTTTTGAGAAAAAAATTAATTAATCTATAGTCACAAAGATAAAAAAAACCAAAAGTTTAACTATATAAATAAAAGGCTTATTTAATATCAGCACTTGAATTGATTTGTAGCCTCTTATCATCACCACCACTTAAAATACCAATTTCCTTTTCCCAATCAACAGCAAATACCTTGTTTTTCTGTCTGTCGTTGCTTTCTCTAGTTATTGTATACATGGATTTATCAGCTCTAATATCCCACACCTTAACAGTACCGTCATGAGAACCTGATAATAACATATAATCATTATCAGTAGTGGCTAAAGAAACAACAAAATTAGTGTGTCCTATAAGTTGGTGGGTCGCAACCTTGGAGGATCTTGGATCATGTATGTTTATATGTCTAGCAGATGAACCACAAGCCAACAAATTTAATTTTGATAATGCAGTAATGGATAGTAAAGAATAGTTTGTTTGTTTTGTATCCACACATCTGCTTGTAACTAAATCCCATGATTTTATTGTGTGATCTTGAGAAACAGAATATGCAATAGATGAATCATTTGTATCAAATATAACACCTTCAACTGGTTGCTGATGTGATTCTAAAACTGATAACGGGGATTTTCTTTTGATTGTTGAATCTTTAATGGCTAACTTTAATCTTTTTCTAGATGCAGAAGATAAACTGGAGGCTTCCTCAGTATATTTAGAGGTTGTCATTTCTTTGGCAATAGTGGACCAAATGGCAATAGAATTATCGTAAGAGGAAGACAAAATTCTGTTTTCTTTAACTGCTAACGAAGAAACAGCAGACTTATGGAATTCTAATAATGCAGTAGTTTTACCATTTTGTGTATCTTTATTTAAATCTTCATCCGAAATTGTTCCTGCTTTCCATAGTCTGATAGATCTGTCCATACCTGCAGAGATGAATCTGGTAGGACTAATGAATTTAACAGACTTAATAGGTTGTGAATGACCAACCAATTGAGTTTCAATCTTACCTTGAGAATTCCAAATTCTAACAATACCATCATAGGAGCCTGTGATTATCTTTGGTGGTGTCACTATATCACCTTCAGGGCCAGGTAAGCTCATGGAACCAATAGAATCGATTGATGAAACCCAGTCTTCATTGTTAAAACTGGATAAGAACTTTGGCGGTAACACAGCTCTAGTATACTCTAAGTTCAAAAATGTTTCAGAAGACAAGGCATTGGCCACCAAATAGTCTTCAATGGATGTTTTCAATAAGGTACCGTCAATAAGAAAATCAAAAGGAATTGGTTTTTCTGTTTCTATCAAATGATTAACAATTTCGGATAAACCGAATCTTTTCAATGAGACTGGTACATAGAACGTACTTTCGGAAGTATGAAGAGTTTCATCCTCATCTCTAGTGAAGAATTTAACCTTGATTTGTTTTACGGTGTCTGACATTGCTAACTCGTGTGTTATTTCCAGAATTAACAACAATCAATCAAACACCTTACGCTAGAACAAAGCTAAACCAAAAAAATTTCAACAAAACTTTTTAAAAAAAATGTGAGAGAACGGCTCTGCAGCTCATAGAACTCGTATTTTGTGAAGTTCCTTTTTCTGCGCTTTTGCGATCTTTTTGAACATTAGTTAACTTGGGGCTCTTTCAGTCAAAAACACTTAACAAAGTCTACAAACTCGCAAGTCAAGCCAAAGATAATAACAAGAGTAATGACTCTTCAATTTCCATTTGTCACCAGTGCTCCTGGTAAAGTCATTATTTTCGGTGAACACTCTGCCGTCTACAACAAAGTACGTTCCCTTCGTGTCCTCGTTTAAGTCTCGTTCCCAATTCCTATTATCAATACTAACCATTTTTCATCCCTTCTTTATTTGTAAAATAGCCTGCTATTGCTGCTGCATTGTCGTTAAGAACATATTTGCTAGTCACAAAAGATGAAACGGATGATGAAAATATCACTCTAGAATTTCCCGATATTCAACTTACTCACAGCTGGAAGAAAAGTGAGCTACCATGGCATTTTTCCAGTAACATTCATCAGCATAAACCATCTCCTGATGAAGAGCTAGATCCAGAACTAGTTAATGAGCTCACCCCTCTGCTAACCACAATTGCTTCTCATTTGCATTACAGTTCAGCATACGCTTTCCTATACTTGTTTGTTTCCCTTTGCTCTAAGAGCGTTCCCGGTGGATTAACATTCACTGTGAGATCTACTTTGCCTATAGGTGCTGGTTTGGGCTCATCTGCTTCTATTTCTGTTTGTTTAACTAGTGCTTTCAGCTATTTGTCTGCCCACGTCAAGGATGCTACTATCTTAGCTGACCAAAAAACTGTTAAAGATTCTGAAGATTGTTTGTTTATTGATTCTTGGTCTTTCATGGGAGAAAAATGTATTCATGGTAACCCAAGTGGTATTGATAATGCTGTTGCTACTCATGGTGGTGCTGTTATGTTCCAAAGAATGGAAAATGCTATGCCAAGTGTTAGAACTTCTATGAGAAACTTGCCCCCTCTGAATCTATTACTTACAAACACTAAAGTACCTAGAAAGACAGCTACTCTAGTTGCTGGTGTATCAAACTTGGTTACTGATTATCCTAAAACTTCTGGTCTCATTCTGGAAGCAATGGAATCTATTGCTAGAGAAGCTTATAATTTGATGGTTAGACCTTTCCTTGATTCAGAATCTAAACATAGACTGATGGAACTTATAAGAATTAACCATGGGTTACTAGTCGCCCTGGGTGTCTCTCATCCAAGTTTAGAAAAAGTTAAAAGCTATTGTGATGATCTGCATATCGGTGAAACCAAATTAACAGGCGCAGGTGGTGGCGGTTGTGCTATCACTTTATTGGATGATGACGTACTGACAGATGAAAAGTTTGAAACCTTAACTAATAATTTTGAAAAAGAAGGATACGAAACTTTTAGAACTTCATTAGGTGGTAAAGGTGTTGGCCTACTTCTGCCAAATGATCATAATTTGTTAGAGAACTTAACTGTTGAGTCTTTCAAGAATTTCAAAAATAGAGATGAAATAGAAACATGTATAGGTTGTTCCCAAGTTGATGGTTGGAAATACTGGTAATACCTTCGCTTATTATTATTATACGACTTATCTAAATGTGAGTGTTGTTTTTTGTTCTTTTGTCTTTGCCTTTCTCTTGTTCTGCCCACCTCTATAACTTAATCCATGTCATCCATCATTCTGACGCATTTCTTAATTTTCTTTTCATTCTAATATTATTTTGCATTATCTTATCGTATTATTATTGTTGTTGTTGTTTTTCAACATACTCTGTCACACTAGATACCTGTAACGCCTCTTTTTCTTTTGCTTCTTTGTTAATTTATAGCTTAATATACATATTTCCGTTGTTTGTTTAGATCTCAAAATAATTAGTCTGATTATTGTTTCTATATACGTCCATATATATATATATATATATATATTTGAAAATTACAGCATAATTATACATAGTTGAACTACTGCGATTATAATTTGGCATTCAACTTATAGTCATTTAGTAATTTGACAGCCTTATAACTCATACCAAATCCAGCCTGATAACCGTAACCACTTGCACCATAGTTATGAACCAAAAGCTTACCTTCACCAGCATTTTCTAATTCAATTCTAACACCACCATTCCTGCTTGGTCTCAAGCCAGCTGCAACCTTCAGAATATCTAAAGGTTTATCTAAAATTTTTGGCAGTAATTCAGTAGTTCTCATGATAATATCTTTAGTCTCGCTTTCAAAAGTGTTACCAGTCCAATTATCTTTTTGTAAGAACCCACCTAAAATCAATTCATTGTTCGAAAACGGTCTAGGAATAATATAAGTAGCATAATCTTCACCCCATCTCATCATATTCTCTTGTATATGAGGAGCTCTAATAACAACAACTTGACCTCTAGTTGGGTAAACCTTAGTATCTTCAACACCACCTAGGGAACGAGCACCAATACCAGTACAATTAAAAACGACTTTAATCCTGGTAGTTAAGTAAGCCTGAGAAATATGAGTTAATTTCTTCTGTACAAAAGTGACACCTAAATTGGTTAAATATGTTTTGAAGTTACCCAAGAAGAAAGGACAATTGAAGTCCCAAGTTGTAAAAGTTATACCGTAAGCTGTACCTTTGGGTAAATCAGATGTTGGAATAATTTTAAAATCCTTCAAATATGTCTTTAAAGAATTAATTTTCTCTTTGCTGGGGACAAAATCCCAAAATTCAGTGCTTGGTCTATTATCCAAGCCACATGTTGGTCCACCTAAATCTTTTTGAAGTTTTGCCAAATTTGTGTAAGTGAATTTATCAAATCCCAAAGTTTCTGTATCATCTGGAGAAATACAAGAGAAATTACCACCAGCCCAAGGAGAAGTATAGTTTATTGATTGATCGCCTGCTGAAAATTCGTATACAACTGTAATCTTTTCAGGTTTAACACCACCAAATTTGATTAAACACAAGGTAGTATATAAGCCAATAATTCCTGAACCGACCACAACGTGAGTAGACATTTTTTTCCAATATATATAGAAAACTATTAAATAAATTCTATTATATTTATCTAAATGGTCTGAGAGAGAGGATTTTCTTAAGAGATTTGTAGCTAGTGAATTCTCTAGTTTTCAAAAATCGGTTGATCAAATAAATTAACTCAAACAGACCTATTGATTAATTTAAGCGACACGCTAATCCTAAGATAGCGCTTAACTGATAAGAAATAATTACAACTTACAAGTCACTACAGATTTGGTATAAAGTTTATATGAATTTGTATAATGAACTATTAGTCAACCATTTAGTATTTGTAATAAGTGTTTTCTACAACATCCCCACAACCAGGGAATAGTTCTTTAACATAATTTCTGAAATCTGGGAATTCCCAAACTCTCTTGTTCCAGTTAGTTTCAACAGGTAAAGTCTTACCTTCCTTCATACTCTTCGAAACTTCTTCACAAGCCTTCCAAACTCTTAAAACATTGAATCCCATTAATTTAGCAATATCTTTTTCGGTTGCATTTGTAGCTTTCCAAACTTTTTTGATTAAGTCCGGATATTTCGATACATCCTCTAATCCTTCCGGTCCATTAGGAATGCCATCAAAATCCGAGCCTAAACCAACGTGATCCCAACCAATTAAATCAACAATGTACTTAATATGATTGACAGCATCATCAATGGTGGCTTTTTCTAATCCTTCTTGTTTGATGAACAACGGGAAAAAGTTAACAGAGACAACACCATTGTTTTCTTTAACTTTTAATAAAACATCATCTTTAACATTTCTAGGATGCTTGGTTAATTCCCAAACAGAGCTATGAGAAAATAAAACTGGAGCTTTAGTAACATTTAATGTATCAATCATAGTTTGATAAGAGACATGACTTAAATCAACCATCATACCCAGTCTGTTCATTTCTTTAATACAATCTTCTCCATATTTTGTTAAACCCTTGTCTTCTTTACCAGCAGTTACTGATGATGCTGCAGTAGCAAATGGATTATCACAATTATGAGTCAAAGTGATATATCTAACTCCTAAATCATAATACTGTCTAATAACTGATAAGGATAAATCGACTTGATGCAACCCTTCAACACCCAAGGTGATTGAAATAACATCACCCCGACCGTCTAAGAATTTTTCTAACGCTTCATCCGCAGTATAAACAAACTTCAAACTCTTCTGATATTCTTCAACTAATCTTTTAGTAACATCAATCTGTTCTAAAGTGTCTCTAACGACGGAATTGGCTTTATTAAAATCTTCATATAAGGGATTACGGTCTTTACATTCAATGTAACAACTAAAAAATTGAACACCTAGTTTACCCTTTTTCATACGAACTAGATCTGTCATGGATCCTAAAATTGAATCGAAATCGAAATCTGCAGTATGAAGTTCATTATGGAGTTGATATCTTAAAACGTAAGGGAAATCATTGTGTGTATCAATGATTGGAGTTGTTTTGACTAATTTATCAAATCTTTCGTCAATAGTAGCATCAGTAATCATTTTTGAAAAATTTTGAAGGTATTGTTAATTTGAATTTAAATAAGTGGATCCATCTTGAGGTTAAAAAAAGTAGTAGTTGTCGATCAGGTTTATTGAAAAGCAGTGTGTGAAGAAAATTCCACTTTCTCTATTCGTTCGGTGTTCCTGCCGTTCTTATCCTTATCGCGAAGCCACCTTTTGTACAAACGGATATCCTTTAGTTTTGAACAAAATTAAATTATAAATAGTAAAAGAATCCTAACTTAAACCCTAAAGTGAAAAATAATTAATAAATAAATAAAATGAAGATATATCCAATTAGCAACTTATCAAAAACATGATAGTATGCAATTGAAATCTAGAAAAAGTATGCAACAAAAACTTGAAAACTTGAAAACCTAAAGAGAAATGAAATTAAGTAAAATGTTCTAGAAACAGCCAATATACTAAATCATAGTTTTTAACGTGCTAAATTAAGTCGCCAACCCATCCTTCTTGTGACATCATACCAATCAATGTACACTTTACCTTCTTGATTCAGTTCCCATATTCTTTCGGTGACATATAACAACTTTTGATAACTGTACATATATCCACAAATTTGAATTAAATAGTCTAGTAACTCTTTGAATTCTTTTTTTTTCTTCTTTTGTGGTTGAACATAATTCTAAAATCAACATTGGGAAAGCTAAACTTTTTTTTAAGAAATCAACTTTAACTAATAGTCTAATATCACGTCTCAAACGAGAAGCTAGCAGTCCAATTTCAGGAACTGATGAAGGTAATTTTCTAATAACTTGTCTTAAATAAATTTGACTCGATAATTGATAACATTCAAATAGCATTAGATGATGCATTGAGAAATTTTCTGAATTTGAATTTGAATATTGAATGTGAGTCATGTCGGGTTTGGTTTCCTTTATTTGTTTGTCTAATTTATCCGCACCAGCTAGAACATCACTTATAACGTCATACTTATCACTTTCTGTTAAATCAAAAGTTATATGTAATGCATTTGAATTCACTAGTAATTCTAATATATTACCGAGTAAATAAATCAAAGGGCGTAAGCAGCCTTGCATGGGATCATGAATTACTTTGATATTCTTGCTCACCGAAAATAACTCCTCATATCATTGGATAAAGAGCTCCATTTTCATTTGATTGTGATGCCATTATATCTATATAAGCAAAATTCTCAGCCAACATTCTTCCTTCTTCTGAATAATCAGTTAGTGAATTTCTAAATTTTCCAGGCATTCTTTCAATCATATTAAAGCATTTACTAAAATGACTACACCAATTTGATGTTTCTCCACTTGACACTTCCATCAAAACAATAACCATATGAGTTACAAAGTTAATGAAAAAACTGTCTTTAGTTAAATTTCTATTATTTTCTTCCGTTAGGTTATCAATAATTTCCAGATATTTAGTTACTTCTTGATCATCAAACTGATAATTTAACCCATCATTCTTCATCATTTTGCAACCCCATGTAACAATGGCATACAAAACTAATTTATATTTAAGACCCATAGGAACGAATATTCTGGAATAATAATTCAAATCTTGTATAAAGATTGATAATTCAGGTAAGACCTTTTTACAGAAAAATTCAAGATAGCTTAGTTCAATATCAGTCAACGAAACCGGTAAGTTGACTTTAAAATTAATTTGCCTATATCTTAATTCTGAAATTCCTGCTCTTTCTTCTGTAAAAAACAACGAACTTACATCAAAGTATTTTCTATTAACTTCATCTCCATCATGCCTATATTCAAGTAAGAGATTCATGACATCCGTGCCAACTATATCTTCACAGACAATTGTTGTAATCAGTGATTGATTTGCATCACTTTGATTAATAATAAACGATGGTGTAGCAGAGGCAGAAGTGACTGAAGTTTTTACTAATTTGTGATTTTTGCCAGAACATACTTGGGATTTATCCTCAGTAATGTTATTCTTCGTACTTTGAATAGTTGATGGCTCTTTGTACAGACATACCCACCTTCTTTTGAAACATCCTGTACAAATAGGTTTAATTTCATCGCATTTCTTCTTCCTTTTTTTGCAGTTAATGCAGCCTGATCTGGATCTTGTCACCTTTGATTTCAGTTTATTGACTTTAGCCGTAAGAGATGACATTGTTGATTGTGAACTGTTATCACACAGTTAAGCAAAAAAAAAGTGACACCTAAATGAATTACACTAAAATTAAAGTCAACTATAAGCAATAGGCAAAATGCGTATGCAAAGTAATTCAATAGGGCAACATGAATAATAATTCCATTTTAAGTTTAATTTTGTTTAAGTTCATTTATTCATGATCTTCCATCAATTCAAATGAGCAAAATTTAAAAAAGAGAGCCCAACGCGGGGCTTGAACCCGCAACCTTGTGATTAAGAGTCACACGCTCTACCGATTGAGCTAGCCAGGCTGTTTAATTTTTTTATTAGAGATTTGACAATTTAAATAATTAAGAATCTGAATTTTATAGTATTGTTTAGGAGTGGAATGAAAAAGGAGAGATAAGTTTATTGAAGAAAAGAGGAGAAAAGGAATCTGACCTGACGTTTGGTTAACTCAATAGAAAATGTTAAATTCAAGGAGAATAGTTTAAGCACAAATAGTCTAAACTATTACATACTTTGATCTAAAAAGATAGCTCTGTATGTTAACTAATTCCAGAATACATTATAACTAGATCGTCAAGGGAGGAGAGAGGAAAATACCAGGCTAAAGGCTTTCTCTTGAAGAATAAAAGGAAAAGAGAGAAATATGATATTTTAAATCTGGTTCCAACTTAAATTTACTTTACCCATTTTCTATAGTCGCAATTTATTATATATGACTGACTATATTTTCACAACTTCTTAAATGAGCCTTCGATGCTAAAACTGAATACTAAAGGTACATATAACAGTATATTTTATCCATTCTAACATTTTCTTGAATTATTATAATAGAGAACCAGAGGATAATTTTGAGAAAGTCAAACCAGCTCTAAGTAGATAAAAATATAAAAAAAGTGTTTGAACTGAGTGGGAAGTCCAGATTTATGAATGAAGTAAGAGATAAAAATATTCAACTTTCTAATTGTAAAAGTAGCATCACTTAATGAAGAATTATAATGTTTTTGGAAAAAATTAAAAACCAATAGACAAAGAAGTTTAGAAAAGTCCAAACCTGTTGTGAACTAATAAAAATAATTAAACCATTGACTGAATCAGAAGCGGACGCATAAAACTAACCATTTAACTACACGCTTGTTAATGTAATCCATATCTCTTCCAGTCATGATATTTTCTGGAATCTAAAACAGTGAAGAACTCTTAAAAACATGATTGAAAACCAGTTTAACTGCAACAAGTAGTATCATAGGAGTAAAAACTGGATGCACCATAAAGATGATAATTACTAAATATGACTTGATTTGTTGTGTAAGTTTTGTTGCATGAACATTCTACAAGTAACCGTTAAGACAAGTCAAACTGCATGCCTATTTATATATCAGAGAGTTGAATGGTTTCATGAAATACAAATGAGAAAGATCTCAGGTAACTATTGTATTAAATAAATACTACTGAAAAGAGAGATTTCAGGGGTTTGTAACAGTTTCAATTTTCTGGTATCTCAACCTACATAACTCATAAACCCCACAAAATATGGTGCAGAAGACTTCAGAAACGGTAGATATAATTGTCTCTACTAGAGTTATATTGATATTGGTGGCTTTAAGGCAGAGTAAGCAATAAGCCTGAAGTTACTTTCAATGATAGAAGTTTGAAAAAAATTCAAAAAATTTATCGCTTCAACTTTTTTAAAACTATAGATTAACTGTTACAACCAGTAGCAAAAATATTAGGAAAGTAATCTGTTAGAAATTTCAGTAGAAAGAATGTCTCAGATACAAGAAGGAACAGAGAAACTTGAAACTAGTGTTGCTAATGCTGGTGATGAATTAAAATTAGAGTCCATCGCAACAACCGAAGATGATCAGCCTGAACCAAAGAGAAGGAAGGTTGATAAAGATATTCCTGAGGGAATGACAAAATCCCAGTGGAAAAAGTTGAAGAGAAGACAAAGATGGGAAGAAACAAAAGAGAAATACAGAGAGGAAAAGAGATTGAAGAAGAAGCAAAATAGACTTAACAGAAGATTAAATATCCAAGAGGCTATTAAGAAAGGTGAAGATATTACCGAATTATTTCCGTCTAAGAAGCACAAGAAACCAGAAGAACAAATACATACAGGAACAAAAGTGATAATAGATTGTTCTTTTGATGATTTAATGCTAGAGAAAGAGGTTGTATCGTTATCAAGCCAAATTACAAGAGCTTATTCAGATAACAAAAAGAATCCTTATAACGTTGAGTTATTGGTCACATCATTTAATAAGAGATTGAAGAAAAGATTTGACGAAACATTACCAGACTATAAACATTATAAATCTGAAGGTATTAAATTCCTGGAAGAGAGTTTAGAAGCTCAATTACCTGAAGATTTATCGACTGTTTACTATTTAAGTGCAGACACAGATGAAAAGTTAGATGAACTAAAAGAAGGTGAAACATACATTATCGGAGGTATCGTTGATAAAGGTAGATACAAGAATCTATGTAAAGACAAAGCTGAAAAATTAGGTATTAAGACTAAACGATTACCTATTGGAGAATTTATTGAATTAAGTGGTAGACGTGTACTCGCCACTTCCCATGTTGTCGAATTATTGATTAAATGGTTTGAGTTCAAAGACTGGAAACAAGCATTTGAATTTGTAATTCCCCCTAGAAAACTGAAACATGATGATAAGGTAGATGCAAAACAAGAAAAGAAATTAGAACCTCCAGAAAAATAGTAATGATAAATCTTTTCATTTAGTATTCTAGATTGTATATATATATATATAGAGAGAGAAGAGAACAGATTTTATTTTAATATTTTATTAAATTTAATAATCACTGTAAACGTCAATGTTACGAATCTTTTTTTCTGGGACCTTGATTAAGCCCTGTTGTTCTTTCATCCTGAATTGAACACCTTTCAACAATTCATAAATTAAACATAGCACTGGAGTTTCAACATTTAATCTTTTAGCTGATTTCAAGAGGTTTCCTAAAATAACTTCCAATTCTATAGGATTACCTTTTTTGACATCCACCATCATCGAAGGCTCAAAGTATCCAGGCTCGCAGTGAGCAATTTCATCAACAATACCTACTGGTAGTTCGCATCCATCTGCCTTAGCAACAGCATAAACTTCTCTCATAGCTGGAACAGAAACATTAGCTAGTACACCAGATTGTTCTAATCTACCCGTATCCAAGCCAGTTAGAGCACAGACAGTATTTAAAGTAGCATTGTAAACTAACTTTCTATATCTCCACAATTTGGCATTTGGATGATATATAATATTATTCTTTTCATTAGAATATATTGAAATAAACTTCCTTGTTTTATCTTCTTGATCCTTTTCACTTAAGTTAGGGTTTTCAAAATAACTGATAACTGCTTTATCTGTTCCAGTTTGCTGAATAACTCCGTCTTTATTATGGGAGCCAATATGAGAGACGCCTGATATGCAAAAGTTTTTGGGATATTTTTCGATAAAAGGCTGTCCTAGATTAAAGCCATTTTGAATTAAAACGATTGCAGTTTTCTCAACAGTGATAACAGGTTCAACTAGTTCTTCAGGTTTGGTTATATCTGGGATATTCTTTGTAACCATCACAACATAATCGAACACTTTACCAGATTTCCCTGCTTCTTCCACCGAACTGTAAATGTTATCAGGTTTCCAACCTTCAATGTCACCATAGTCAACAGACTCAATTTTGTAACCATCTTTTGAAACCTTTTGGTAATCTCTTCTAACTACAACTGAAATGTTTACCTTGCCAGTGTAGTGGATTCCATAAGCTACAATTGTGCCGACACCACCAGTACCAATGATAAGAACGTTCAATTTTGTCATTTTTAATGTGACCACCGATGAAAGATGATTAATTAAGAATTAGCTATGAATGAGTTACAAATGAATTCGTGATTTCGTGGATTCTTAGAAAACCATCGATCTGCTTGGAACTTTTCTGAAACAGTTATATCTTTTCTTTCAACTGCTCTAAGCTGATTACAAGCTAAATAGAAATAGCCGCTATCAATTTATCGGAAGTGGAACGGGCCCGCAAGAGATTCCAGCGATAGGTCAGCAGAATTTTGATTGTGGGGCCGATCACTTTATCATTTTCTTGTCAATAATGTTTTCTTTATATATTGAGATGAAGGAGTGAACTATTTAAAATCTGAGTTTTACCTAGCCATTATAATGATTTACGATAAATCTATTTATGGAATCATCGAACTAGTTGAAGCTTTGTGTAGTTATATACATGTCTCATGAAGATTATTTCCTTATTGGAGATCAAATGAGGTTATCGTTATCTTTTATATAAAATGTTTAGTTTTATTCTTGTCTAGTTTGGATAGAAAAAACACCAATTATAATAAATAAGTCAAAAAAAATATTAAAAGTTAAAAGAGAGAAATTGGCTTAGCAAAAAGTTTAACAAAAAATTGAAATTCTAATACCAATTAAAAGTATTAGGGTTAATAACGGTTTCAGTTATTTCTTTCGAAACATTTTCCAGATTTTCACTATATCCAAGAGAACGTGTTTCAGATTCAACCTGTCTTTTCAATTCTCCAGCATCTTTCAGTTCATAACGTGCAGCCAAAGTTTCAGGATCAACTGGCTTCTTAATCTCGTAAATAACAGTAGCAGTTTCATCGACCTTAGCAAGCATACAAGTATATGCAAAATTTTTCTCTTTTAATCTATTTTCAAATAATTTGACTAATGAATTTAATTCATATTCCAATTCAATAGTTTTTAAATTAAAGTTCTCGGGATAAAAAACAAACGTATTATCACTAACCCATTGAATAATTGGTTTAGTAATATTAGGATAGGCTGGCGTATCCCAAATATCAACTACCGCATTTTCTAGTTCGCCTCTAGTAACACCAAAAAATATATCTTTAATTGCTATAGCATTGAATAATTTTTCTTGGTCCTTGAATTTAGATTTCTCAACTAATTTGGCTCTTTCATTTTGTAACTTTTCACGTTCTTTACTCTTCTCACTAATAAATAGCGCTTCTTCTAATTTAAATTGGGGAACCCTAGATTTGGTTTCCAGTTTAATAAAAACTGATCTTTTCGGTGATTGATCTTGTGATTCAGCAAACATTCGGTATGCAATGGCCATTTCGTGAACAAATTTTCTTTGAATTTGCTTCATTGGTTGAAAATGATGAGATTCTCTACCTAACGAGCCACTTATTAAATCTAAAAATACCTTTTCAATATTAGAACACCATAATTTTTGTTGTGAATATAGGGATAATATGAATTTGGTATAAATAGCTTCGACGATCTTCATTTCAACAATATAGTCATTAGATAGTAAACTTTCTTCACTTTTAGATGCACCCATGCTGAAGGCTTCAAATAATCTTTTATTTCTCTGTACTCTAGCACATTCAACTTTAGATTCTGCCAAACCATCCGTTTTGATTGTTTTTTTAAAATCAGAACTAACAGTAACTAACTCAGAGCATAAAATAGCTTCATTACATTCAGACGGAGCATGACATGGTTGCTTACATGCATGGCCACATAATCTTTTCTTACCACAAAGCTGGTCACATTTTGAAACACAATCACCAGGAAGATGACAAATCCTGTTGCATCTATGACCACAAGGCAATATTTTTCCACAATATTTACCACATGAAACCTTATCTTGATAACACATAACTCTTGGAACCAAAATTTGCTTTTCACACTGGCACTTCTTGCTAACTAGCATAGTACAATTTGGACACTCTTTATCGTCAGGATGACAATTATGCATTTCAGGTCTATGACCACATTTAGTTGGCCTTTGGCATTGATTCAAGCAAATTGGTAATCTAGTACCACATCTAACAGGAGCTGGAACAACAGTCTTACCACAGTTACAAACCAAATCGTTGGAGGATGATTCTAAACATGGAGAACATGGACCGAAATGGCAAGTCATCTTACAATAATGCTTTCCACATGATAATAACTTACCACAGTCTTTAGTACAGATATGAACAGCTTCAATATTCATAGTATCATCTGCTGCTCTAGTGATTAAATGCCTTCTAATACTCTTTTGACGATCTCTTTCTCTAGTCATAGCAGTTTGTTCATCTTGGCAACAAATCTTCAGACATCTATGCCTTCTACAGCTTAATAATGCTTGACATTTGTGTTGACAACCTGGAACATAACCTTCTTGATTTAAAGCACAGGAAATTGAAAACTGTGAATAATTACACTTACACTGTATATCAACAGTAGCATAACATGGAGCACAATCACCCTCATGACATTTCCAGTAGCACTTATGACCACAAACTAATGTTTTACTACATATATTTTCACATGTTGGAATATGGTCTAAGCATGACTTTCTCGAGTTACCTGTTAGGTCTGTAATCAAGCATTTTCCACATGGGCAGTGAGTTAACATGGAAGGACTTAAAGGACATTTATGGTCATAAGCTGATTTAGTGTGACATTGCATATGGCAAGTATGGTTACCACAGTCTAATAATTCACCACATTCTGCATCACATTGAAAGGCACCTAACCAAACTTTATCACCTTCTATAGATTTCCTTGGAAGTCTTTCATGACATTCTATAATTTCAGTATGCTTTCCACAATAACATTTAACTTTAATAGCTTCTTCACAATCACCACATAAACCAGTATGACATTGGTCCTTACATCTATGAAGTCCACAAGGTAGTATATCATGGCAAATTTTACCACAGTTCCAACCAGTTCCGTAAGGTGTTATAATACAAGGTAACTGTTGAGTTTTCTCACCACAATTGCAAGACATAATGGGTCCAATGGCAGTACATTTCTTAACATGAGGACCAGGATGGCAAGCAAATGAACAACCATGGACACATTCATCCAGTGGGGAATTACATGTCTGTCCACAAGAGTGAGGTTCAAACTCGTTAATTTGGGGATTTATAACTTTACCACACCAACAAGTATATTGTTTAGGAAGCATATGATGTCTTGAATTACATGAAGGGCATTTCCATGATTTATCGGCTATTGTTGAAGAGCCACGTTTAGCCCAATCTTTGATACAATCTAAGTCAAACACTCTATGACATTTGTCACAGGACCAAACTTTAGAAAACACATCTATTTCACCAGTACAAACCAGACAAGTGTAAAGACCATCTATTAATTCTTTGTATATAGATTGTGTAAATTGAGTAGCTATGCTGTTTGGATCATCATATAAGGAGTTGATATCAACTTTATCAGTAGGATTAAGATCAGAATTGTACTCTAAATCCAATGAAACTGATTCTGAAGTCGGGGGCAGCACAGTTTGTTGTTGTTGTATATTCTCTACTGGTTCAGTGAACATGTATATGTGAATCTGTGTTCATATATGAGCAAATAGAGGATTTATGTAGTTCTTTTCACTGGGTTCAGACCATATTGACTGATTTCAATCCCATAAATTTTTCATCCTCGATCTACCAAACACCAAATCTAATCCCAGACTATCGAGCCGCAGCTGCATAGAAACGGGTATACCGATACACCTCTGCATCAATACGCCATACTATTTTTCACTGGCCACAAATAACCAGCCACATAAATATCCGCTTCTGTTCCCCTCATTTAACTTAAACCATTTACTGAAGAATACAGAAAGATAACAGATTTCAAATAACACTCACAGTGTCAAAATTTAAATATAAGCATAAATATTATTTAGAATGGTTATGCTAAATGATCCATGGAAGGCAAGGTATGTTCAGATGTGATTTTATACGAGTCATCCTCCATTATAAAAGGAACTCCAAGTTTACTCCCGACATTTCATATACTAATATACTGATTATAATCAAGAGATGCTTGGAGACATCAAGGAGTATTTTCAAAGTCACAAAGGTTTAGAGGTATATTTCCAGGTTTCTTTATTGGTTTAGGCGCATTTGTTGCTGTTTCTGTATATGAGGATTATTTTGCTCCAAAGAAAGGCCATCATTAGGTCAACTTGAATGGTATACCAACAACAATACTACAAATAAACTCTGCAATATAATAGATCAAGCAATTTTACGGTTAGAATAAAGGGTCAGTTGTATGACTTCCTTAATTTGTTTTACACAGTTTCTTTCATATTGATTTATTTATATTACCTTTGTAATGTATTACAAAATCATTTTGATTTTTTAAAAACTCGGACTTCAGAAGAGTTTATGAAATAGTTCAAAATTCATTATAATACATAACTTAAATAAGCCTAGAAAGAAAAACAAAAACAAAAAAAAATAAAATGAACTATAACTATAAAAAGATGCTAATAGTAATTTTTAATGTCAACTTCTTTCTGGAGATCTTTCTCTATCTCTCTTACCTTTAGTTTCAATCCAACAAGAGTAGTGATAAACTTTTCCTTTAACCTTAATGGCATTCTTCCATATCCATTCCCCTGAATCATCATCAAAGATACCAACCAGTTTATCTCTACAAATACCACAAATAACTTCATTATCTGAATCTTGAGGAATTTGAACAATTCTTTTCTCTAATTCTTCTTCAATTAAAGGACCAGAAGCAGTTAGTCTACCATTTAAACTTCCATTAATTGGAACTTCTTCGTTGCTGCCAGAATTAGCATAGCCGACTAGCTCATCATCTTTGAATTCAGTCCACTGCAAAGAAGTTAAGAACCAAGCTCTATTATTAATCTGTTTGGAAGATGATTTAAGTTTCTTGTTTGTTCTAAAATGCCAATCCAAATGTAGATTTTTCTCGTGTTGTCCTGCTGCTGTATTGTAAAACCTCTGAGCACAATTGGAACATTGTGTCGAGTTAGCAGGATATAGTAAATTAATATCTTCTGGTTTTGATTGGTGATGAATTAAGAAATTTTGACTTAACTCATATCTCGTCGTTGATGGTTCAACAGAAGAGCCAGCAGAATTTGGAGCGGTCGATTGCGCCCTTTCTAGTATACCTTTCAAGAAATGTAGATTATTAGCACTTAACAGGCTTCCACTACTTGTAGATGGATTACTTTGAGGTTGTAGCTGTGATACAGGCTGAGGTTGCAATTGTGGGACAGACTGTTGCGTAGGTTTAAGAGATGGAAATAATGGAGTAGGAGGTGCCTGCACTACCGGAATTGGAGCCATTTGAACTTGCTTTTGTTTCAAGACAGCATCCATCATGGCGAAAAGCCATTGGGCATTACTGATATTGAGTGGTGGCTTTTGTCCTTGTTGTGCAAAATGAACTCCTCCCTGAACCGGAAGAGGTTGAAATCCTGGATTAAGCAAACCTTCAAGTTGACCAACAGTTAAAGTTGGAACCTGTTGACGTAGCTGTTGTTGTTGTTGTTTTTGTAGCATTTGTTGTTGTTCAATCTTGAAAGCGTTTAATTTCATTACTTCAGCCTCCCTAAGAGAGGACAATTGATTCCTAACTGTTTCTAGTTGAGACACCTCAAGACCACCTTTACAGACGATTGTTCTTAACTGTTGTAAGGTGGTGTATCTTTCTCTAGTTTTTGAATCATTAGGAACTTGTAAAAGTCTAGAGTTTACTAAGTTTTTTAAATCATCAATTTCTTTTATTACACCATCTGTAGTAAGTGGAACATTAGCAACCCCACCATTTAAAGTTGCATTTGGAGGTAACGGAGAATTTCTAACGTTATCAGGAGATCTGGTGTTCGCAGTAGCTTTGATAATGAATTTTTCAATTTGATTTAGTTCATCGTTATTGAATAACGGCATTCCAGTGACTGGATTTGGGACCTTCCAAGTCTTAAATAGATCAATTAATTTCTGTCTTGTTTGATCGTCAACTAAAGAGTAAGTTGAAGTGAAATTTTTAGGTAAGTTAGAACTGAATTGAGCAGTATAAGGGACACCAACATTTTTACAAATTGAATCCATCAAGTAAAAAACATATAATTTTTGAGTTGGAATAGCTTTTTGAATTCTTTTTTCAATTGCCTTGGTAATTTCAGAGGCTGCATCTGTGTTTTCTTGTGCTATAGCTGTATGTGATTGAATGATTGGTCTTGAGTTGAACGTTAAAGCTGTTAGGCTGTTGTAATATTCTTCACCAATTTCTTCACTTGTTTGTTTTTCCGAAGTCATGGCTATTTGATTGAAATTAAAATAGTAATTTCAATCGGTCTAGTAAATACACTTTTTTAAGCACACGTACAGTTATAAAAAATAAAAAAGGCAAAACAGAAAGATTTGATTCTTGATACAATTCAATTCAAACTTTGGAATAGCTTTAGAGGATATTTTAAACTAGCTAGTTGGCTTGCTTGCCCCTAGAAAAGAGTACTTAGACAAAAGAGAGACCTATAAGATATACTTAGGAAGCACAATAAAAGAATAAAATAAGCACACAAAGATGCTGAATAAAAAAATTAGTAGTCTATTTTCCTGGGCTGAGGTGTCAGAATCTAAAAAAGCTAGAAGATGGTGATTCGTACAAAAGTACGACTAGGTCAAAATCAATTAAGTTAAGGCTTGACATGAAATGTGGTTCCGCCAACCAGACAAGCGCAGAAAACCTCGAGCCGGGTAATTTAAAATATGTCACGTGATTATAGGACTGACATTTTTATTTATTTTCGTTTTTAATTTTAATTATTTTTATTTTTTAAGTATTACCTAATAATATATTCTTAAATTTTCAATCGGACGACAAAATCAAAAGTTGAGGGTCAGCTCAGCGAGTGAACTGGCGTTTAAAAAAATTTAATTCAAATAATGAAAGTGGATACGGCAGTGGCAAACCAAACATTGAACAGTCCCTATACATAGTATCTTACAGTGTACTTGTTTATACGATAATGCAAAGACAATTACTGAATTTTTCTAAATCTGCTTTAAGATCCACTTCTCTTGTCTCTCAATCTAGAGTTATTGTCTCCGCAAGACCTCAATTTACTCAGACTTACAGATACTTTTCAAACACTCCAAGATTCCTAAACGAAAAGAAAGCAGAAGATGCAGCAACAGAAGCTAGTCCAGAAGCAGAATCAGCTGAAGGCCCAACCTTAACTCCAGAGCAACAAGAAATTGCAGATTTAAAAGTTAAATTGGAATCAAAGGACAAAGAGGTTGCTGATTTTAAAGATCGTTATGTCAGAGCAGTTGCTGATTTCAGAAACTTGCAAGAAACCACAAAAAGAGAAATTCAAAAGTCTAAGGATTTTGCTTTACAAAAATTTGCCAAAGATTTAATTGAATCTATTGATAATTTCGGTCATGCGCTGAATGCCGTTAAAGATGACACCTTAAAGACTAATGCAGAAGTTGCTCAATTATACGATGGTGTTAAGATGACCAGAGACATTTTTGAAAAGACTTTAAATAGACATGGTTTAACTAAGATTGAACCTTTAGATGAAGCTTTTGATCCAAACCAACATGAAGCTACTTTCCAATCTCCTCAACCAGGTAAAGAGCCAGGTACTGTTTTCTTCGTTCAACAACCAGGCTTTGCTTTAAATGGTAGAGTTTTGAGACCAGCTAAAGTTGGTATTGTAAAGTCTGACGAATAGATAATTTCTTTCTGATTATTACTTCTCAACTTCTTTTTATCCAAATTTAATACTTGTTTTCCTTTTACGTTTTAGTGTCATGACTGTTTTTTTTTCACTTTTTATTGTTGTATATAGTTTTGTTTCTTTCTTGTTTATCTTATAATTGGTTGCTCCAAAATTTTGTATTAATGGTCCTCATGTTTTATTCTTCTGAAAGAAATATTATTAAGTTTTTTTGTATGTGTATGCATAAATTATTTACTAAATGACCTTCAAAAACTATATACAAAAAAGACTCCTTTCATTTAAACGAAGCCGTCATAATGGTCTAATTTCGGCTCAGCATAAAATAATTTAATTTTTGTACCATGTAATAAATATTTTCGAAATCTCTTAAGAGCTTTAGTAGCTGATTTAACTGATTGAAATCTTATAAAACCATAACCCATATGTTCTCTACGAATAGGTGATTTGACTAATGTTACTCTCGAAGCTTGATATGGAGCAAATAGAGTTAATAACTCTTTTTCAGGAACATTCAAAGGAACATTTCTAATATATAGAATATCATATGGTGTGACTTTTTTGTTCATTTCAGGAGTTTTAATTTCAATTGGTAAATTATCTAAAACTAAACCTTGCATTTCTGCCAATGCCCTATGTGCCAATTTTTCATTTTCAAATTCTATTTTACCGTAACCCAACGATAAGCCTGTATTTGGATTTTTAAATACTTTCACAGCTTTAATTCCTCCTATGGGTTCAAAAGCTTTAGTTACATCTGATTCCGTTAGACTGTAAGATAATTTGTGCAAGTGTAACAAATTTTTCGTATTGTCCAGTCGTATCACCGTTGTGGTGAAAGTTCTTGAATTCAACCACAGTATTGACCGTATTTTGGTAGGAACTCTGTATAACATTTCTAAATTCTTCAGACTTTCTACTGTAACTGTGATATTGGGTTCTGTCGTAGTTTGAAAAATATTGTGGAAGTCTTTCTAGTCGTGAGTGACCAAATTAAGACTTACGTTGCGCTGTCGGATCAACAGACTTCACTTAGACTTCTAAATTACAATTGCATCCTTTTTAAACTTACACAAGTTTTTCCAACTCCATATTAACAACTGCTCGTCACATATCTGATAAAATTTCATAATGGCAGGTCCACCACCACCACCACCGCCACCATCTTCAACCCCACATAGGAGCTCTTCAAAGGCACCAAGTCAACCAAAGATTACTCCTGATATAAATTCTTTACTAGGAGATATCAGAAAAGGTACAAAATTAAAGAAAGCACAAACGAACGACAGATCAAAACCAGTTATTGATGCCAATATTTCATCGACCCCTTCTTCTGGAGTCCCAATGAGTATAGGGATGGCGGTTCCACCATCAATTCCGAGATCATCTTCTGGAGGGCAATCGACGCCATCAACCTTACCAACTGCACCTCAACTTGGTGATATCTTTGCAGGTGGAATACCAAAACTAAAACATACCAGTCAATCAAATTCAACTGCTCCCCAGGTTCCATCTTCTGGGCCCCCAAGACCAAGCTCTATGGCTCCTCCAATTCCAAGCATCTCAACACCTCCAGCACCTCCAGCACCTCCTATCCCAAAATCTTTCCCATCTGCTCCAGACTTTTCTTCTAGTAACAGTATTGGTAACAATTTAAGAGTTCCCACCTTCAAAAAATCTCACTCAAGAAATTCGTCTTCAGGATCTGTATCATCCGTCTCTTCAATTGCATCAGGTAAATCGAAGCCAAAGATTCCAAATAAAAGGCCATCCAAAAAGAACTCCATACCACCCGTTCCTGGAGCTCCACCTCCAATACCGGGAAGTGTTGCTCCTCCTGTTCCAAGTATTTCAGCTACTTTAGTACCGCCATCCTTACCTAGAGCACGGCCTTCAGCTCCAAGTATACCTACAGCACCACCTCCACCTCCAATGTCTTCAGCTCCAAATATTCCAAATGCACCTCCCCCTCCTCCAACTGTAATTCCTAGTGCTCCACCACCGCCACCATTTGGAGGTAGCTCTTCCAAGAAAACCAGTCCAAATGCACCATCTGCTCCTGCTTTACCTGGAGGAGTTCTACCATTTTTAGATGAAATTAACAAAAGAAGAGATGATAGTTTTGTTGTCGATGATAGTAAAGTTCCAAAGTCTACAAAGTCGAAATCTTTGACACCTAAAGCACCATCTTTTCCATCTTCATCTGCTCCTAAAATTCCAACTAGTTCAGCTCCTAGCATGCCTAGTGCTCCACCTCCGCCTCTATTCAACTCAACTCCTAAAATACCTACAGCTTCAGTTCCAAGGGTCCCAAATGTTTTACCACCACCTCCAAGTTCAGCTCCTAGTATACCTGATGCTCCTCCTCCTCCATTTTTATCTGCTCCAAATATTCCTTCTTCGCAACCTCCTCCCCCAGGTACATCTGCTCCAGGTATACCACCTGCCCCCCCTCCAGCACCACCATCTGGAGGTAGCTCTTCCAAGAAAACCAGTCCAAACGCACCATCTGCTCCTGCTTTACCTGGAGGAGTTCTACCATTTTTAGATGAAATTAACAAAAGAAGAGATGATAGTTTTGTTGTCGATGATAGTAAAGTTCCAAAGTCTACAAAGTCGAAATCTTTGACACCTAAAGTACCATCTTTTCCATCTTCATCTGCTCCTAAAATTCCAACTAGTTCAGCTCCTAGCATGCCTAGTGCTCCTCCACCTCCGCCATTTACATCTTCTTCAAAGAGTCCTCAACCTTCTGCTCCCCCTCCACCTCCAATGTCTTTGGCGCCTAATATTCCAAATGCTCCTCCTCCTCCTCCTGCTTTTGGCAAGGATTCTGGAAAATTAATCACTGCTGCTCCAACACTACCTGGAGGTGCCCTGCCATTTTTGGCGGAAATAAATCAAAGAAGAGATGAAACACATACTGTCGATGGCACAAATATTACATCATCCCCTCCAAATGTTTCAAAGACTTCGTTTTCTTCTGCTTCAAGTATCCCTCGATCATCAGCACCAAAACCTCCTTCAACATCAACACCAAGAAACTCATCTTTACCTGTTCCTAATCATCCTTCCTCCCCAAGTCCTTTTTCTCCAAAGACCCCTTATGCGTCTGCTCCAAAGATTCCTGTTACCCCTTCAATTCCTTCTGCTCCCCCACCTCCGTTGATTCCACAGCAAAATTATGGATACAACAATGATAGCGATGAAGAAGATTCTGGATTTATTTCTGCCGATGAAAAAGAAAATGTATTCAATAATTCTGCTCCATCTATCCCACCAATGGCTGCACCTTCAATTCCTACAATGACTTCACCACCAACTCATATTACTTCAACTTCTCCTTCATCAAGAAAGACTTCTGTAAAAAGAGCACCCCCACCTCCACCACCAACTGGCTCAGCACCTTCTCCAAATGATGCCTATTTTTCACAAACTCCAATCGAAAGACTAGAAGCTAGCAGTAGTAAAAAAAGATTTGGTTTGGGTAATAATCGTAAAGTTTCAGCACCTGATGATGCAAAGATTAATTCTCAGCAACATATTGGTTCCAGCTTACGCAAAATAGATGCATCTTCTTACACAATCGGTACTGCTCATTCTTCCTCTAATGCTGTGAACGGTGGGTCTAAAACTACAGTTGATGATTCTAAATATAAATTTGTCAACAAGAATGAAATTCCCAAACCTAGAAAATTTGAAGGTAAGGTAAAACTATATCCAAGTGGTAGAGGTAGTTCTGTTCCTTTGATTTTATCATTATATGAGTAATTCATTCTTAATTACTGATTTGTATTCTCTTAATATGCACTATTTTTAGTGCTTAACTTTTACTGCCATCTGATTTTTGTTTACCATCCTTTTTCTTTATTTCAAATTAAATTTTCATAACATATTTCAAAGCTATGTACAAGAAAGGGTTATGCAGCTAGTAAACTTTCATGAACCATTTACAAGATAAAAGAGTCTTAGTAATTAGCATAATCATAAATATAGATAAAAAGAAAGAATACTCTTATTTGGGTTCCTCGTCCCAACCGTCTTTCCATCTCTGCTTCCATAAGTTACAATCAAACTTAGGCTTACCCAATTTCGCATTCACTTCATTATGGGCATCACATAACCATCTACCAAAATCTTCCTGTGTTTTAACTTTTGGCTCGTTCTTCTCAATAAAACCTTGGAAATCTTTAGCACAGAACCAGCATGGATAAAACTTTGAAAATAATCTAATAAATTGATTTAAATCCGTTTGTTGCTCCGCACTTGGCTTGTCGGGGTATCTAGCAGCAACAGAATGCAAAAAAGTCCATGATGATCTACCTAACTCAACAACATCTGCTGGTTCATCTTTTGTATATATTTCTAGTGTCTTTTTTGTCTTTGAGTCCTTGGAGGTCATGGCAGCTGTTGCTGCCCCTGCTGCAGTTGGTGTGGTAGTAGCACCTTTCGTTATACTCTTGAAATCTAGTAGTGAATTGCATGTACGACATCTAATAATTTAAATCAGTTAGTAAGTTGAAAGAATCAGAAAGTAATTACTGAAAGTGAATAAGACACTTACGGTTTTCCATCTTCATCGTAGACAATTTTTCTTCCACTTGCACCAAACATAGGCATACCCGTTGGAACTTGAGACTTAGATTTATCGGTTGTACTTGCTTCAGCTGTCATTTATGTAAAAAATCAATACTTGTTTGGAAATTTATTAATGTTAGAATATGGCGAAAATATGTGAATAGCTAGCTGATTAATAAGCTAGAGCTGCGATCTTCTCTCCTGAAAAATTACATTCAGTATCCAAGCCGCACAGAACTTTTTACTCTACAAGCTATTATTTGATCCAAAATCCAGTGTCAATAACAGTGATCTATAACGAACAACCTGAGTTTACTATAAATTACAAATAAATCTGATAAAAAACGCAAATAAAGAAGGGAAAACGAAAAAGTAAGGAAAAGCAGGTTAAAAAAATCTTTAATCAACAACACAACCAAATAAAATACATTAAATAAGATAAGAATGTTCAAAATGTCTAAATTCTCCAGACATCATTAACAGAAACCATTACAACATTTTGGGTTTCTAGTCTTTCTAAAGCGCCTAAACCTTCAGGGTAACTGAAGGTGTCTTCTTGATTCAATTGAGAGTTAACTAAATCAATAAAAGCAGAAACTTTCAAATGTGTAAAATCTGGATCGTTAGTGAATATAGTTGACACACGGTCTTTGAACACATTAAATCTGTTATTGGAAACAGCCACTGATTGTATATTATTTGTATCTGCTGTGTTAAGAATAGTGGCAGAGTCGTGTAATGTATCTTCTTGGGATGGCTCTTCTTGTTGTTGTCCATCTTCATCAATTTGATTTGGCTGTGATTGAGCAGTTTGTTGTAATGGTGGTCTACGAGCAGATACTTTTGATAATGAGCTCGTTGATGTCATGTTTTCAATACCCCTAGTTAAGTTGTTGACTTCAGTATCTTCAGTTGGTTCAATAATATCTTGGTGAATTTGTTGGCCTCTTGTTCTAGTATTTCTTGGAACATATTCTTCTTCACTTTCTTCTTCACTTTCTTCACTTTCTTCTTCTGAATCAGATAAGTTAGTAGCGGTTCTTCTCCTCTTCTTTTGCGGAGTACCATTCGTCTTTCTCTTCTTGGTCTTCGATTTGATTTCTTTGAATAAACAGAATCTTAATAATTCTTCGGCAACCTTGGTGTCCTGAACATTAACCGTTTGGGACAATCTAATCTTAGCGTGAGCAGTAGCCAAACGAATTAGTGTTTCCAAAGTTCTTGCAGTAATTGGAGTTGTTCTATTATTTTTAGTGTTTTCATCATTTCTCAAACCAGTATAGCAATCGACAATATAGTTGGTAGCATTTTGAGTTAAGACAGGTCTGATTCTTTGTTTAGCATATTGGATGTATTTTTTCAAAAATGGAATAGAGACTATCTTTGGTTTTTTATTTCTGCCTTTTTTAATTTGAGCAGCGCCTGCACCAGCATGTAATAATGGATTGAATTCTTCAAAGACATTAGTTTGTTGGTCCTCGTCAGTCGCATCTAAAGAATGACCACCAACAGCCAATGTGATACTTGGCTTTTCTCTAATTGGTTCACCTTCAGCATACCCGACAGGGATAAATCTATGCATTCTTAAAACATGTTCAGAGATATTTCTATCTCTTTCATCTGAAATATCGTCTGTGACAACAAAAAGTAAATCGAAACGTGATAACAATGAATCAGGTAAAGCAATATTTTGTTGAGGAGACTTGAAAGTATCATACTGGCCATAAATTGGATTTGCGGCCGCAATGACAGAACATCTAGCATTTAAAGAAGTATGAATACCAGCTTTAGAAATAGTGATTGTTTGTTGTTCCATAACTTCGTGAATGGCAACTCTGTCGACATCACTCATTTTGTCAAATTCATCAATACAAACAACACCTCTATCAGCCAACACCATGGCACCAGCCTCTAATTTACGTTCACCGGTTTCTTTATCAGTTGTAACTGCAGCGGTTAAACCGACACCTGAAGAACCTTTACCAGTAGTAGCAATTGCCAATGAGGCTGTATTCAAAACAAATCTTAAAATCTGAGACTTGGCAGTGGAAGGATCACCAACCATTAACATATTAATGTCACCTCTCAAATGGGTGCCGTTGTCTAAATTTTTCTCAACACCACCTAGTAGCATCAATAAAACAGCTTGTTTAATGTAATCATGGCCGTAAATGGAAGGGGCTAATGATTGGGCTAAAATTTCGAAAACCCCTTTTCTCTTAGATAAATTATTGATATTCTTAATATCATAATCTGTGATTTTTTGGATTGCCTTAACAGAAGTCGATCTGGCGTGTAACGGATATAGGGAATTACCCAAAATAACAACTTTAAAAGCAGCACTGTTGTTCTGAGCACCACCTAATGATCTATAAACACCAATGATCTGCACACGATCACCTGGTTTAACTTTGTCAACTAAATCATCATCTAAAATAACATCTACAGATCTTGGTAATTGACCAGCTGGGGCTAATTCTGGTAACTCTTGGATTGTGACAGTTTGATGATCTCTATATTTGGATAAACCATATTCTGTGGTTAGTTTGTTACCTTCTGGATCCTCAGTTGGATAATTAGCAGAAGTTGTAATTGGGTTAAATGAAGTAGTCTGATCTCTATATTCTCTTGAATGGAACCTGCCTGTATTATCACAATAATGAACAGATTTGATAATTTTAGGTCTGATTAAAGAAGCCCTGGTTACAATACCTTCAATGGCCACCATTTGAGAAAGATAAGAAGAGTCAATTGTTCTTGGAGTTAATTGATTCGAGCCAAATGCACCTCTGAAAGAAAGGTAAAAATCAGTATCTGAGTTGAATTCGAAGTTAGAAAACTCGTGAACATCATAAATGGCCCCTATAGTATCTTTTAAAGCTTGTTCAGCAGCAGGCAAATATTCAGCAGGATGTTGAAGTAATCCACTCGCAAAATTGGCATCAAATTCTCTAATTTCATCCATAGAAACACATAATCTTCTTTCGCCCCTCTGTAGCATGAGTCTTATTGCATCTTTGTAGTCAGTTTCCAAGTTGCTGGCATCTAAGAATTCCACGAAACGTCTAGCACGTTCACTGTGAAGGGCATCCACTGGCTCTGTAGTAGCTTCCATTATGTAATCTTATATATGAAAAATACAGGTGGATGGTACGAAGGTAAAGAAAAGGAAGAGAGAGTGAAAGAGAATACGAAACTAGATCTTTTCAAACTTGTTTCACGCTGAGAAAGAATTCGAAAATGTTGACGCGTTTCGTCTGCCAATTAGTCTAAATTAGGAATATCTCCATTTTGGGAATAATTGAGCGTCTTGATGTCATTGTTTGGTGCAGAGGTGTGTTTGTTTGGCATTTAATAAATTGATTATATGGCTTATAAAATTATACACTCAAAAGGTAAACAATCATTTAAGTTGATGTGATAAACAATAAACAACTAAACAGTCCAAAAAGATATGTGATATGAATGTTAATTTGTTTAATTCTGCTCTTTTCAATGTGTTTCTTGACTTCTTTATTTCTTAGCTTCATAGTTGTAATTTTTTATTTCAGCGCTCACTAATATTATAGACTTGTAAATTGAATTGATCAAGATCAAGCCGCCCCGCTGACCCCAATTTCATGATCCCCATTTTTTGTGTGATTGAAAGTATATTTCATATATTGCTATTAGAAAATGCCCAAAAAAATTACTGGATGATCCAATTAAATAATTAATTAAATAAGAGTTTGTAGAACATTTATAATGAGTAATTAAAGATGAATTATTTAAAGAAGGAGTTACTCCAAGGTAAGTTGTAAAACTCTGTCCATGTGGGCTGTTGATATGGATTAATGATCATTAATTTAACTAATTAAATATGATTTTTACTTGATAAAATTCCAAATATGTCTGTAAGTGTATATATTTAAGTTTAACAAACTAAAACGACTGGTCAGACAGAGAGAAACAAGATAAGCGAGAAGATGGAGGCAGATTCGATGAGCTTACCATATGCATGCCTAACTTGCGTTCCGGGGATTATTCCACTAAGTTTTTGGGATTAAATTAAAATATTAGTTTTTATGGGACCACAAAATAAAATTATCATCTCTATAATTAAAAGATAACGGAAATTGAATAAAGTAGACAGTTACCAAAATTTATATCACTACTATTTAATAAAAAGGATTGCATGAGCTAATAGTAGCATTGGTTATATACACCATAGGGAAAAGAAATTATAGATTAAACTAAATTTCTGTCAATGCTGATCTATTGATTATGTCAAAGCAAGAGAATTTAAGGGGGACGTGTTATTGAGTCCGGGTTCTAGGGATGAGTTTGTTTTCTATCCAATAGGTGTCACAAAAACACTTCATATACAGGTTTAAGATCCAATCGATAACGCTACCCAAATTTAATTTAATCCAATCCATAATTGGAAAAGGCAAAATACGAGACTACAAAATAGAATTACCGAGTTCAGTCAAATGGTGACATTAATCCCAAAATAGTGAAATTGTTAATTGTTAATTGTTAATTGTTCTTTGCAGTACAGACTAAAATCAATTAAAAAGAAAACACGTACGATGTCTGAGAATCTATGAACAGTTCTGCTTAAGGTAAGATTATATAAGGACCAACAAAAGATTTTTACACAAAAGATATAATAAGAGATTGTGGAAATAAAGATCAATTACAATTTGATAAAAACAAACATATTGATCGATTGCTTTGACAGAAATTGAATAACTTGAAACAAATAAATATATGAGGCTTATCGGCTTGTTCCGTGCGCCTCGGGCAGTGCAAACGACCTTCCAAATTGGGCTGTGTGTAAACAAGCGACGCGAGGCAGACCTTTACGTAAGCATTCCTCTCTCTTAACAAATAACGTAAACAACAAACAAACAACTTCTTATATATCTGCCTTTATCCTGTGTACATCTGATCTCACTGACCACCACAACACCCTTAATTAGGAAGACCATCTATAAGAACTCAGACTCTCACCTACGTCATTCCTTACTCTTAGAAAACAGCTCCATTCTGCTTTATCAACTTTAAAGGCTTTAGATACAGCACCAAAGAAGAACTAGATCTAAAAGTTTTTCCACCTCTGCCCCCTTTAATTTCATCATCTCCCCGTTTCAGCTCTTTTGTCTTCATTTCTTTCTCTTTTTCTTTTTAGGATATAAGATATAAAATATTTTAACCTCCTCTTTCGACAAGTTTGAAAAACATACTACACTTTAGTGGTCGTATAATAAGGCAATACTGGAAACAACACCAAAACTCGATAGCTCATAATACTTTTCCTCTTTCTAACTCAAGACCAGCGGTCATTTCATTAACATTTAATAGACTTACTTAAAAGAACGAACAGATTCTCCCTTCTTCTTTACTCTTCAGGCAACCTTAATTAATACTTATAGATTACTCACGTTCTAACGCACACATACAGCAAAAATCGAAATGTCGCATTCTGCAACAACGCCATCAAATTCGACACTCCCTCCAGCTTCTTCACATTCGAGATCCTCTTCAACCAAGAAACGTGTCCCCAGAGAGGTCCGTTTTGGTGCCTACGTCCTAGGTTCTACTCTAGGTGAGGGGGAGTTTGGTAAAGTTAAACTTGGTTGGAGAAAAGATGGTAAACAACCTTCTCAAGCTGCAATTAAATTAATTAGAAGAGATTCAATACCAAGAGGTTCAGATAAAGAAAATAAAATTCATAGGGAAATTAATGCTTTAAAGAAGTTATCCCATCCTAATATCGTCAAATTAGAAGAAGTACTACAAAATGATAAATATATTGGTATAGTTTTAGAGTATGCTTCAGGTGGTGAATTATTTGATTATATTTTAGAACATAAATATTTAAAAGAATCCATGGCTTCAAGACTATTTGCTCAATTGGTATCGGGCGTAGATTATATGCATTCAAAGGGAATTATTCATAGAGATTTAAAATTGGAAAATTTACTATTAGATAAACATAAAAATATTGTCATTACTGATTTTGGTTTTGCTAATTCTTTCTCAAGTCATGATTTGATGAGAACTAGTTGTGGTTCTCCTTGTTATGCTGCACCAGAACTAGTTGTTTCAAGTGATCCTTATGAAGCTAGAAAAGTGGATGTTTGGTCTTGTGGTGTGATACTTTACGCTATGCTGGCTGGTTATTTACCGTTTGATGATGATCCCTTAAATCCAGATGGTGATAACATAGCTAGATTATATCATTACATTACTCACACTCCTTTAACCTTTCCAGAATACATTCAGCCTACTCCGAGAGATTTATTAAGAAGAATATTAGTGGCAAACCCAAAGAAAAGAATTAACTTAAAACAAGTTAGATCTCATCCATGGCTGGCACCACATGCCCCATTCTTATCTGTTACACCAAATGAATGGGATATGAACTATAAGTCATCTTCAGTATTGCCATTAGCTTCTCAAGTTGATAAAGCAAATAGAAGATTGTCTCTAATGGAAAACCCAACTTCTGCCTCCTTCATGTTTAATAGAACAAGCGTTAAATCATATTCAACCCACAATGTTTCTGCTTTACTGTATTCAAATCCTGCTGCTCCACAAACTTCACATGCTGTTGCCATCCCATCATCCTCATCAACCACCTCTGTTAAAGATCATGGTAGTCCTTCAGGTTGTAGATCTCCAGTCACTGCTTCTTCAGTTGAAACCGGCCATACTACTCATAAAAGAAGTAATTCTTCCGCTAGTTTGGCTGCTTTGCAAGCTGTAGTTGAGGCCGATAATGTTGAACAATCAAGACGTTATTCAGTTCCAGTTGAACTACCTTCTGCTACATATACAGCATTATCTACAACTCCAAGAACTATTCCAAGTTTTACACCTCATTCTTCTTCATTATTAGTATCAAGTGAATCTATAACTTCTTCTTCTTCCCCTGTTGGTAAAGGTTTTGAAACAATTGTTGAATCTCCAGAAAAGAATAAGACTGATATGTTACCTCCATTAATGCCAGCATTCGCAAAACCTTCGACTACTGCATCGTCATCTGCCTCTGTTTCTAAGTTGCCAACTAGAGTTAGTAGGCAAAGACCAACCTCATACCATCCAGCATCTGCATCATCTGCATACCAATTCCCAAGTCCAGATTTAACTTTCCTAATGCCATTGAATGCTTCTGATTCCTCATTAAATGCCGCAAGACCAAGGTACGATAGAACCAATAGTTTTAAAATTCCATCTGCATCTTCTTCACCAAATAGAGAAAATAGAAATTCATGGGGTCAACCTAAAATAATTGAACCAACTTTGGATATGTCTATGGCTAATGGTGTTTTAACGAAATCGATTCATGGTGATGTAGAATCATCCAATAAAACTCCTGTTTCAGAAAAACGCAAGTCCGCTGCTTTAGATTCATTATCAAATGCTATTGACCTATTGTCCATTAATTCTAGTAAGTCTGTTGCTGCTAATGGTAATGTTGGTACTTCTGCTTCTTCTCAAATTATTGCTGATTCACAATCTGCCTTAGAGAAAGAAACTGTTACTTTGGACGCACCAACTCCTCCAACAGATAACACTTCACCATCTGTAAATATTTCTGCACAAGAGACTGTTGCTGGTTCAACGACTAATGTTACTGAAATAACAGAAAAAACCCCACACAAACAAATTGTTACACCAATTGTTCCAAAGCCTTCAAAACCTGAAAATAGATACTCATCAACAGTTAAGTCAAGTACATCTGAAAAGGAAAACATAGGAACAAGTAAAATATCAACATCAGGAAAGCCAGCCAGAGTTTCATCGAAGTCATCAGAAAAAGAAAATAGATCCTCATCAATATCACCAACACCATCATCTAATAATCCACCTCCAAAATTTAAAAGATTCAGTATGTTATCATTTTATCATTCATCATCAGCTACTCCATCACAGACAGAAGTGCAATATCCAGAACCAACAAGCTCAAGTAATCACGTTAGAAAGCCACTGGAAAACTCTAATCGAAGAATAAACTCCCAATCAGTGCATTTAAAGGATACTTCTGCTGCTTTATCTGATGTTAAAGTTCCACCTCCTTCATCTTCTGGGCATCGTAATAGTAACGCTTATAAGAGAATGTCTATGTCCACTACAAATAATAATGGTAATAAACCCAAAGAAAGAGAAGGTTCAGCCGCTAAAAGAGTTATGGACTTCTTTAAAAGAAGAAGTATTAGAATATAATATAATTAATTTTGTGTTGCTATTTCAGTTTATTTTTACGTGAGAGTTATGGTTTTTTTATCTTCTTAAATGCATTTTGTATTTATACCTTTGTTTTTTTGTTTTCTATCTTCTCAATCACCAGTTTTTTCTACTTTTGACTGATTTGGTCGTTTTGCATATGTTTTTTATACCTACCTTCCTTTTATATCCTGCTCTCTGCTCATATTAACAATTTTTCACTCCTTTATTATTTGTTTAAATTTGTTTAAATTTTTTTTTACTACATTATTGTGTCGTTTTTTAAAATTTTGCTGATATACATTTTTCTCATCATTGTCTTCGTAATAATCCACTTACTATCATTCTGTTCATTTTCTTTTGTCTGTTTATATTATGTTGTTATTTTAATTAATTTTTCTTTTAAATATCTTGTATTCTCTTTTAATTTATTATTTTATTTTCCGTTATGTAATTTTGTTGTAATTTTTGTTATTATTATTTTAATTTTTAACTATTTATATGGTCATTTTTTCTCTTAATTTCTGTCTAAATCTATCTCTGTCGAAGTGGGTTTAACGAGTTTAATTTCTAGTTTTGTTTTAGTTACTAGTGCATTATATTCTTCATTTTACTACTTTTTTTTTGTTATAAACATCGTTTATCAGAAACTTTTTTTCTTAAATTGTTGAACCAATAAAATGAAAGTATAGTAAACATGTATTGTTATTTGAAACAGAAAAAAATAAAGAAATATCAATTGAACTATAGTTAAAAAACACAGAAATAAATAAATAAATAAATAACTGAAGAAACAAAAGCAAATGCCAATGAAGGATAAATCTAAACATTATCAGAAATAAAAGTAAGATTAGATAATTAGGATTTATTCATACCCTTTAAGAAATCTTCTTTAATAGACTCATAATGTAAATCTCTGTCAGGATTATACTTTTTGATCCACTTTGAAGGAGAATTCTTCATAATCAAATGCTTTCTCAAAACCCAAGGCTTATTAGTATTCGATGCAAACATGACCGAATTAGTTTCAAATGATTCATGTGCTTCTGAATTGGCGACTTGACCCCTGAAAGAGCCAGTCAATCTTAAATCTCTCACAGCTAACATTTTATCCCATTGGTCTGTGTTGTATCTTGGTCTAATCCAATCTTTATCTTTTGTTTCAACTTCAAAGTTAGAAGCACCGTTTGGCCCTTGTGCATTACGTGTCAATGAAGCAATAGATATAGTGTTCATACCAGCTCCTGCTAGACCCAAGAACTATATAAGATGTCAATTGAATGGAAGGTTGTTAGTATTTAATAAATTGAGGGGTGACTAGTTATCTCCAGTTGTAATTTTTGCAGACGGATCAATATTCATACCGTTAACATTAAGCCATATGGCAATAAACCCTCCCATGGAATCATTTTATTTATTTTTTTTGTTTATACAAAAGAGGTCCTTATGGAATTTAAATGTCAAAATAAGAAGGAAACTTATATAAAATGTTAAAGTTAGAAGGATTGGTTCCCCTCACTTTAATTTAAAGAATGTTCTGGTGTATGGGTGTAACATTAGAAGCAGATTCGAGATGTCCTATTTTACTGTTCAATGCTCAGTGCTTCGTGAATCAGAAATGGTTCTATTGAATAATGAAAACATTTCATGCTACCTTATATTTCTAGAAGAGAGTATTAATTTAAATACCTGAATGATTATTTTTATTGTCTTTCGAAAGAAGAACTATGAAGTAAAGGTTTAGAAACTCTTTTTAGGATGTGCTTAATGGATCAACAATCATTTGCTAACTTAATCTTTGTGGTATTTTCTGTGTTTTTATTTATAGTATTACTGTCCCTAAACTAAGTTTTATTGGTTATAGCAGAATACACCACTCTCCACCTCCTATTATTGTATTAATAGTTGGTTCTTGTTATCGTATTCGCTTTAGTTTTAATTCTATTCTTTGAACACGAGTCGGCTCATACCTTACATCTCTGCACCAGATATATTGGTATAATCTGAAATCGAAGACAACTAGCTAGCTCATGAGGCAAAACAAAATCACTTATGACAAGTAAAGATAGGACCAGAACACACTCAATTTGTGCTACGTATAGTCTATACATCATGTTACAATTAGAACCACAAAATTTGCTTATCAAGGAAACTTTTTCTCAGGTATTATCTAATGATTACACTCCAATCACTTTAGACCGTATTATAACAGATTTCGATTTCACCTCCTATAAAATATCAACACCAACTGACAAGTCAATTATTGTGTTTTCTATCGGAATTAAATGTTGGAAAGACTTGTTGAATTATAATGTATTGGAATTGATCAACCAAAAATATACTAAGTACCCATTCATATCCGTCGATGATAGAGCAGTATCTGACCCAGGTTATGACTTGTCCTTAATTTTGGACTTAAATGCTTACCATCAAGCGATTGATTCCATTAATGTTGACGAATTAGTTGAAGAATTATCTTTATTAAAGAGAAATTGTTTTGGTTCGGCTTTTTTGAAAGCATTTAACAGATACCAAGAATTAGCTGCTAATGTTAATATTGATCCAAATAATATTTACGGTGAGGAAGTGACTTCCAACAATGAACCTGTTTTAAAATTAGATTACAGAGATTATGAAAGTATTTATATCAAGCCATCTCACGATAGAGTCACCGTTATTTTTTCAACTATTTTCTCTGATGAAATTGATAAAGTTTTTTCCAAGGTTTTCTTACAAGAATTCAGTGATGCTAGAAAAAGATCAATCCAAAAGGCCCCACAAGTTATCAACTCTCATAATGAAGTTCCCCTTGAAATTAAACATTTAGTGAGAGACCCAGAAAATAAGGACAAAGTTTACATTACATTTGTTTTATTCCCAAGACATCTGGACACTGATGAGCATAAGTGGAACTCTATAACACACATTGAGTTATTCAGATCTTACTTCCATTATCATATCAAGATCATTAAGTGTTATTTACATCAAAGAATGAGATTCAGAGTTAATTCTTTTACCAAGATTTTGAACAGAGCCAGAAGAGATGTCGATGAAGAAGAAATGAGAGCTGAAAGAAAAACTGCAAGTGGAAGAAGATTCGAAATGAGAACCTGATTAATATGTTTTCCAAATTTTTACAGCCTATAGATTATAAGCTTATGGTTTAAATTTTTTGTATTTTGTTTAGTTTTGATCAAATAAAATGTATCATCGCAGATGAACCAGTAAATTACCTGTCGTGGCGCACACAAAACTCGACGACGAAAAAGCGGACGAAACAAACAATTTCTTGAACAGCTATAAACAGGACTTCTTTTCTATTAGTAACCACTATAGCCAAACAATCGCTTCTGTATACCATCTGACATGTCTTTCTTTGGATTCGATCCTACAGGTCCTTCTTCTAGTAGAGGTAAAGAACCAGAAGAGTTCGACTTTGAAGATGAAGAAGATGCTTTCAATGCAGAAACTTTCGGTGCTGATACTACAGACATTCGTAAAGATTTTGATTTTGGATATGGTACTTCCAAAAACAGGGATGAAGAGTCAATTTTAAAGCCTGCTACTAATTCTACTATTCAGCCAGGTGTTTCTTACGCTAAGGCTGCTCAAGAGGAAATTTTACAACCAATGGCTTCTTTATGGAGTGACAGCACTCCTTCGACTGCTGGTATTGATAATAAAGACGGAACTACTGCTGCTGAAAATTCTAAGAAAGTTCTCTCTTTAGAGGAAATTGAAGCCAAGTTAAGACAACCTTCTGCTACTCAAACTCCGGCCTCAGCTCCTCAATCCCAACCTCAATTTCCAAACCCTTACATGCTGCCACCTCAAGTTCAACAGCAAATGTTGGCAGCTGCTGTAGCTTCAGGTCAATTTCCAAATATTGAATCAGCTGCCCAAGCCATGGCTCAGTCTTTCATGGCAGCTGCAGCTTTTCAGCAGGCTGGCGGTATATTACCTCCTCCTCAGTTTATGGCCCCTCCTCCTCAATTACAACAACAACAACAACAACAACAACAACAACAACAACAACAACAATCTCAATCACAGCAACAACAAGCTCCACCTTCATCCCAAGGTTCTCAAGATATTCCTCGAAGCAAACAACCTCTACCTCAACAGCAGCAGCAGCAATCCCAACCTTTATCCATGGATAGGTTCCCGCCAATTGGTGCCGCTCTAGATGATAAAGCTAAGTCAGGATCTTCCCAGCCTTTCCAACAACAAAATCAAAACCAACAACAATTTAACAGTCAACAACAACAGCAACAACAACAGCAGCAGCAACAACAACAATACCAACAACATCGTAATGGCAGGGGTGGTTATTATAATCCTCAGCAGAGACAACAAAGAAGAGACTTTCACCATCTACAAATGCAGTATCAAATGGAGCAAATGTCTTCGGAAGAACGTGAAAAATTTATGGCTAGACAATCTAAGGTCAGCAAAATTACCAGATGTTCTGGCTTCATGGGTCCAAAGGACAAAGATTTTGTTACTAGATTTCAATTATCCCAGATTGTTACTGACGATCCTTATAATGAAGATTTTTATTACCAAGTTTATCAAATTGTTCAGTCTTCTTTAGGTGGTGGTAACTCTAACGATGTAAATTCTATCGCTCAAAAGTACCTGGATCAATCAGGTCACAGATTAGGTGGTAGATCAAAAAGAGTTGATATTGCCTTACAAAGAATGCAACAACAAGTCTCTAAAGCTGTTACTGTTGCTAAAGAAAGAGGCGAAAGAAAAGGTGTGCTTACTAAAGAAGGTGCGCTCGGTAAAGTTTCTTTTGGTACTGGTAAACAGCCAAGACAACAAATTGTTATAAAGAGAGAAACCGATGAAGAAAAGACTGATGATGATAATGTTAACACTTTACCAAAAGAATACAAATTCTCAAGATCTTCTAGATCTTTCCAATTATCTATTATTGAAGCTATTTACACTCAAGTGTTGAAGTTAGAATCCATGGAAAGAGAAAACCAACCTTGGAATACTTCAGACTTGTGGAAATCTTTACATCTTAATGATAAAATCAAGACATCAGAAGAAGAGATCAATCCTTTCATTTCAATTTTATCTTTTGACAAGACCATGAAAGTTTTCCAACGTTTATTCCATTTTTTAACTAAAGAAGAACAATACCAAATTATTGAATTAATTTTTATTCATTTGCAAAAGATTGATATTATTCTGAAAAGTTCTTATAAAAATTATTCTGACTTCAATTCTGAAATTCCAAAAAACATTAATGATAAGATTGACATATTCCAATCCACAATTATGAAAACATTAGTTATTTTCTTAGGGGAAACAAACTTCCAACAAATCTTGAGCATTTTGAATCAAATTATAACTAATAACAATGTTTTGTTCATATGTACTACTAAGATTGGCCTTTCATTATTGACAGTTATTATCTCAAGATTAGAATTAATCAAACAAGAGTATGCTAAGAATTTGAGTGCTGCTGACTTATCAAACTGGACATTAGTTTACGATAAATTATTCCAAGGCTTAGAAGGCAGATTAGCTTCAATTTTCCCTCCATACTTCTCCAATGATGAAGAAAGAAAAGTTGTTAATAATGAAACTAGCAAGAATGATTCGTACATTTGGCAATTTTTGGCAACTTTATCGTTAGGTGGTTTATTGAATCACCAAAGAATTATTGTTGATGAAATTAGAAATGAAATCTTTGGTGTTATGAACTTAGCTAAAATTAGTAAAGAACAAGATGATTTAAACAAGGCTACTTTGTTATTAGAAAATTTGAATTTGTTTTTGAATGTGATGGGATTAAATGCTACTGAAAATGATATCTCTGAATTAAGTGATGCTTGATTACTTTACTGAAATTTCTTTTCTTTTATCAAAAACAATTTTGTAATGGTGATGCATACGTATGGTTTTTTCTTATTTTTGATTTTCTTGTGTAATAATTCTATACTCTCTTTTTCTCTTTTTTATCGTTGTTAATTTTTTGTTTTTTATCATGTTACAGTTTATTTATATATTACTTTCTTTTTTTTTATTTAAATATTTTAATTGTGCTGTTGTCTTGTTGCTAAAGTTTTTTGACAAATTGTAGTTTTATGTTATACAGAAACCCCTATCCACTCTCTCGCTGATAAGACGGGAAGGTATAAGCGATGTCAATCAATCATTTCATCATTTCAAAAACTAGAGTCAAATGAATTGTCTTTGTGATTAACTAAATAAACCTCCGAAATATGCAAAAACCTTTATGTCTGCAATAGCCCAGAAGAACTCATTATTGTAAGCCATTTTTCAACTCCTGTCAGTTTTTCTATGAAATCAGCCATATATACTAACCATATCAATGCAACCACCTTTTCTGAGTGAAACAGTTGTTACGGAACATTAATGATTCCAGACATCTTCTATCAGATGCTAGGTAAATCATCCGAGAAAGGTCAGAAATATTTGAAATTTACGAAAGCTGTGCTAAGCAATTATCAAAGGTATCAAGTCAAAAACGAAACGTATCCTGCTGCTTTGAAAGTTAATGAGAGTGAGAACTCGTACATAAATGGTATGTTAATTGATGGATTGACTAATGATGACTTATTGAAATTGGATGAGTATGAAGGCGATGAATATTCTAGAGTTAGGGTTAGTGTTAATTCTTCTGGCACAGTTCGAAAAACTTGGGTTTACGTTTGGACGGATCCAATTGAGAAATTGATTTTAGATAAAGATTGAGAAGTTCCTTCCAACTTATTGATATAACAAAATATTTTACTTATTTTATGTATATTATTTCAGCAATCACAAAAGCAGTATTAGAGAAAAACATAGAAACACTATTTAAGTAAAGACGAAATATATTTAGTAATTCTCAATGATTTCTCTTCTTCTAATCTATTGCAAACAACTTGCAATGAAACAGGTCCATTTTCAAAATGCTGCAATTCCGCAGCATATTGTTTGTGCACACACTCATCAATCTCAGAAATAAATTCTGTTTTTGTGATTGGTTTATCAATAGAAACATCACATTTTATAACAGGGAAGGTTGTAGCAGAATAATCCAGCGCATTCCAGACAGCAGTGAATGGTGTCGGAACAACATGACCTATAATACAAGCTGGAAATGGAGAACATGGTGTTATAATAGTATCAATTCTTTTACCACCATTGTAAGTATTCCACAACTTTAAATACTTTTGAACAAGTTCAGTTCTATGTTGATGCATTCTCCATAACTCAGAAACATGAATATCTTTGGATTGAGAGAACCATTCAACGAATTCTGGATCCTTCGGTTCACCTAGTCTTTCAAAAACATCGTTAGCCGCTTTAAAACCATTAACACCAAAAAATGGGAATAAGCCATTTTCAGCGATATCACGCAAATAAATGTCTGGCCAATCAATAACAGTATGCCCTGCCTTAATCAATTTGTTTTTAACGATAGCTAAACCTCTTAAAACTGGCGGTGTTGCTGTAGTTAATCCATCACTATCCAAGAAAGCAAAAGTTAAAGGCTTGGTGAAATCAATTTCAATATCCCTGTATGGTAATGGTAAACAGCTTGCATCATATTCCAGATATGGTTTGGCATCTATGATGGCTTTAAAAGAATATTCAATATTTTCTAAATCTGAAGATAAGATACCATAAACAGTTTTAAGAGATTCCAAACCTTGTTGTAGAGATTCAGTACCAAAAGTTGGTGTTCTACCATCAGAAGGCTTGATCGAATATACAAAATTTAAAGCAGCAGGATGTCTAACTGAACCACCAGCATCTGAACCAATACCAATACAAGTAGAGTTCAATGCAGCTCCAGCTCCGGCTCCACCAGATGAACCACCAACATTGAGATACTTTCTATTGTGTGGATTTAGAGTTCTTCCCCATAAACCATTTCTAGTTTCTGTAAATAACATACCTTCTGAACAATTCGATTTACATAAAATTATACCTCCCTGATCCTTTAATAACTTGACTATTGCTGCATCTTCAGATTTGATATCTTCGCATAAACCAATAATACCCATACTTGAAGCAAGACCCTTAACATTGATATTATCTTTAAGTGAAATGGTGATACCATGTAGTGAACCTTTTAATTTTCCAGTTTCTTTGAAGTATTTGTCTAATTGCTTAGCTTCTTCTAAAGCTTCTTGAAATCTAACTTCTGATAAGAAGTTGACTAGTTGATGACCTAAAACTGCTCTATAACAATAAGCTGTGACAGTTTCTTCAACGCTTAGCTTTCCGGTAGCATAAAGATCTAACAATTCTCTAATTGAGTAATTTGTAATCGTTTTGTACTTTTCCTCCAATAAATCAGACTGGTCGATGAAATCACTAACATCGTTCAGCTCGTCAATTGAAGGTAACTTATCCTTCGGGGCTTTATAAGGCTTGAGAAGCAATTCTCTCTTATATAGCTTATTGTCTCTTATAGTCTTCCAATCCATCGCCAAGGTGAAACTATGCTAATGAATTGAATGACCCCAGTATAATTTTGATTTTATGGTTAGATCAGAAACTGATTGACCAAAACGGGCTCTCGCTGAGCAAGCCACGCCGTCCAGGCTAGCCATTTTCATTTTCTGGTTATGTTTGATCTAACTGCTAGTGTTAGAAAGACGGTAATTGTTAGATAATCACTACAGAATTACATATTGCATAAAGTTAAAGCTCATAAATATATTGTAACTATAGAGATATGTAAAATAAAGCTGTAAAGCCCATTATGAAGAATGTACGAAGCACCACACACAAACTTGGATCAGATCATTAAATTAGAATGCATGTTTACTCTTTGTAACCTCCACAAGCTTTAACAATAACTCTCATGAAGATCTTTATACAATCAATGTAATCTGGTATATCAACTCTTTCATCAGGCATGGTATTGAATTTACCACCTGGGCCACAGACAATACCCTCCATACCTAGTTCTTGATATAACCAACCAGCATCAGATCCATAGTAACAAGGAGGCTTCAAAGCACCAGTAGGCTGTTCTACATCTCTAACACCTTTATAACATTCGTTCAACAGTTGAACAATTTCTGCTTTTGGATTAACTTCAAATGGAGGCATAAAATCATGTCTGATTAAGCTCAATTCATATTTCATTTTAGGGTATTTCTCCTTTGTTTTACTAATTTCTTCATTTAAATCTTTCAAAACAATTTCTTCAGATTGACCAGGAGCATATCTAGCAGCACCAGTAAGAGTGACAAAATCAGAAACTTGAGGAGGTCTCCATGTTTCATAATTTCTTCCTAAGCCACCTCTAATCGTACCAACATGACATCTATTAACAGATTTATGTAAGTCTGATTTAGCTTCAGAAAAGGTCAAATCGGTTAATCTATGTACAACATCCATTGAAGCTAATATTGCATCAGTGGCTTCTTCCCTTTTAGACATATGTCTAGTATCCCCGATAACATTACATTCAAAAATGGCAGAACCAGCATGCATAATTAAAGCATAAACATCAGTAGGTTCACAATTAATGAAAAAATCAGCACTGTCTTTAGTGATATGCTTTTGATTGAGTAAAGCAACGGTACCTACACCACCTTGTAATTCACCAACAACATAAGTTAAAGTTACATCCTTTGAAATTTTATAACCAGCTTCTTTTAAAGTTTTAACAGCCCAGTAGTAAGCAGCACAACCTGATTTCATATTTGATACACCAATACCATAAATATAGTTGGCGTCTACTTTCCCCTCATATGGATCAACTGTCCAACCTTCAGTAACCGGGTTAACGTCAACATGACCGTTGAACAGAAGCTTTTTGGATTTAGGTAATTTATTTGTACCTTTCCAAACACCAACAGAATTGAATCTTTGCATTCCATCATTTTTATCTTCAAATTCAATACTTGTGGCCTCCAGACCAATCGAAACCATTGCATCAGTCATATAATGAATAGCTTCAATTTCACCCTGTGTTTTTGATTGCGAATGAATTTGAATAAATTTCGATAAAAAATCTAAGGCATCTTTTTCGTTAACTTCTGGGAAATTCATGATGTTATCTCTATAAAATTTGACTACTAAGATATATTAAAGAGAAGAAAAAGTTATATAAAGTAAAAAAAAGTGCAATATCAATTCCTTTTATTACAAAAGCACAAAATTGTTGATGAATTGTTTATCAAATATGATAGCGGAAAAGAAGTGCCGATAATGCGGTAAAAGTTCCATGCGGAAATTATTTACAGCCGTCTATTATTGTAAACCGCAGAGCCTTTAATAAGCCGCTAACGTTCAAGCTCATATTTTTTACTGCGCGTGGCTGGTTTATCTGAAAGCGGTCAGATCAGCCATTTGAAGACTCCTTTTCTTATTAGATTGATCTTGAAATCCTTCTTATATCACTGTGTTCCCGCCAAATCATCCTAATTCTGTGACTGCTCATCTTTTTTTTCTTTCCCAATATTTTTCTCACTATATTCCTAATTAAGTTACTTTAAAACACTTTACATAAGCCAGTTATAATATATCCCAAACCTTTAGTCCATTTATCATAGGCAACTTTAATTTCTTCATATATAATGGCTTCTTCAGAATCTGATCCACAAGTCAGAAGAATTAGTGTTAAATCATCACTTTCAACAGTTCAGTCTTTTAATGAACTCAGTGAGGTTTCTAATAGACAATATGAAGAGCAGCTACCTCTGTGTGACGATGGATTAAGCTCCAGTGGAAGTGACATTATTAGACATATATCAGTTAAAAATAATTCGAAAGATCACTCATTTGGTGATCAACGTTTTGTAAGTAGAAACTCTACTCAAGAAAGTGAAGAAGATGCAAATTCGATCCAAAATTCGGTTCAAAGTTCAAAATACAGCAAACACGGCTATACTAAAATATCAAATACTGCTGACTCAACAAAGACTACCCAATATCTACAACAACATTTCAATAACTTGGAAACTACACCCTCTCCTCCTCATATAATTACCAATGCTTTCTCGGCAAATAAAATGCGTCCTACTGCTGCTCCTGCAGTACCTGTTCATTCAAAATATACTCCAGTAACTCCAATTATTACGAATAGAAATTCTCCAAATAGAAATTCCATGTTTGAATTGGAATCTCCTGCTTCTTCCAGAGTATTTGCCAATTCTCCTTCAGTTGGATCGATTAATGCTAACAGACTTTCTTATATGTCTACTTACTCCGGTGTTGTTCAAGATGTTAATATTGATACCGTTAAATATGTTGTTGATAATAGCAAAACTTTAGACTTACCTCCTAATGTTATTTCTGAAGTTACTCAATGTTCTTCTGATGAACAGGATAAATCAACGATGACCCAAAACCCAAGTTTACAGTCTTTGAATAGATTATTAAGAAGTTCTTCAACAGGAACAAATGTTGCAACTGATCACGTTAGATCCCTCTCAAGTTCCAGCACATCTGGTGCTCTTGGATCTAATCCAAATTTATCAACGGCTAGTGTTTTGAGAAATACGTCAAATACAAGCTTTGCTTTTCCTCAACCTGCACAGAATCTAGCTTCTACTGCTGCTACCGTATCAAAATTAAGTGACGTCGAGGACAATGAGGAAGAATCCTTCAGTTCCACTCGTCACGTTTTACCGACAACTAAATCTCCTTTAAATGAATTTTCTGGTAACAAGACTACCACTGTTGCCGCTAGTGCAGATGGTGTTGCATCTGCTTCGTGTGTCGTCCATTCATACTCAAAATCCAGACAAGCAATGAGACCATACAAAGAACAGACAACGAATTTAGAAGTTTCTCTTCCTCCAAGATCACCCAAAAGACCCCTGTCTGGTAATTTTAGTAATACCAGTATTGAAGAGTCGTTACATAAATTTGAGGAAGACCAATTAAAGACTCCGAAACAAAGACAACAAGAACAATTATTGAAAAGTAAGCGAAAGCCAGAATCGGCGTCAATGTTAACTAGTACTACTTCTCCTAACGCAAATGATCAAGCCAGTATTGATGATGAGTCCCATAACCCTCAAATTAACCTGTCAAAAAACTTCTTGAAGATAAAATCAATTAGTTCAGATTCTCCTAAACAAAAGGTCGTATTATCTCATCCAATGGTAACTAACTCTCCTGCTTCAAGTATTCCGCTGTCCAATCCATTAAATGAACTTTCTGAACAGGGAAGTAATAATATTGAAAGACGTTATTCTTCTGAAGAAAGCTTACCTTCATCAAATTTAAGATCAACTTCGGATAGATTTTCAGGTCATGAAAAGCGTGTTACTTCCATTACTACTGGTTTTCCAGAAACACCGGAAAGACATATGAGTGGTTTAATTAATGATAAATTTGATGATATTATGAAAGAATTTGAACATTTGAAATCTGAAATCGAGGAACAAGCTCTGACTGAAAGAAAATCAAATGAAGATGAAATTATTAGCGATGAAGAAATATTGCTTTCTAAAATACATGAAGAGCCTACCAGTCATAGAAAAGCCACTGTTTCTTCCAATGATTCCGCTACCCCTGTCGGGGCTTTTGGGGCAACTGCCGTTGCCGCTGTTGATATGAAATCTATACAAAGTTATAATACTCCAACTGCTGCTAAGGCTCATTCAAAACCTACACTTGCAAAACATATACCAACTGGACCAGTCTCCAGTGCACCTATTTCGATTGCTAAAAATGTGAATTATCCAACAACTAGAGTTACTTCCAGTGGTGCTGAAACAATCACATCTACAACCTCAACCACTGCTGAATTATTGTCTTCAAAAAACATGGTTAACGAAAGAAATTACAATAATGATTCAAACAGTGCTCCAATTTTACCTTCTTCAAATTCAACTGTTCCAATTCCAGGTGTGATGACTCCTTTGAGTCCAACTCATAGAAGGGCTTTATCCAATGGTACTAAAGATGTTTTAGTCTCACCACCAGTGATCAATTCTCATAGAAGAAATCAATCCACGATTTCTGCAGTTTCTGGTATCAGTTCAAGTAATGACCCTGGCACTCCAATGTCTGGTTATTTTACTGCAACTTCTCAAAACATCAACAACAACTACAACAACAACAACCAATCTCCAATTTTTAACTCACATAAAAGAGCCAATTCTAGCACATCTTTCACAGACCGTTCTTATTCATTATCTAATTCCATTAGAACTGCTGAATCATTTGTTACTGCTAGAGAAGATGAATACTACGATCCGGCAGTTTCTTTCTTTAAGTCTTCTCATTCGAGAAATAATAGCTCAAATTATGGAACTGGGTTTGGTATAACTAAAGGTAATTCTAACACTGGTACCAGTGCAAACCCATCTACACCTGGTAATAAAGTTCTATCCCTAGTTCCACCTCCACCATCTAGTACATTCACTTCAACAAGTGGTGAATCGGAAAAGTTTCCATATGATCCAAATATACCATTAATGAAGCAAGATACACGTTCTTCAAGTGCTTCCGATGCTTCTATTTTTGAAGATGATAAAGATAAAAGAAGACTTTCTAAACATATCAAGTTAGTTGATTCCTCAAATGATGACGACGAAGAACTATATGAAGATATCGATGTTCCAATTACTGGTAAGTCACCCCAAACTCATAGATCACGTTCTAAGAAGTATGGTAAGGTGCGTAGATCAGGTAGTGGTAAAGATAAGAAGAAGAAGGTTGTCAGGCCTTTTTCATATGATACATTGGCTAGATTGCTTAATGCAACTGATGGTATTGTTATAGGTCAGGAATTTGCAGATTTGCAGATACCTAAAGAAGAAAAGTATTTAATTGAGAAGATTGTTGATAGTATCAGTAGGTTAACCGCCAATATGATGTTGAACCCAAGTAGATACCAGCAGGGCTGTAATCGTTTAGAGAAGGTTTTGAATGCTCTTGAAGGTTTTGAATAATGGTTATATATCATCAATATTGGTTTTGAAGTTTTTACTATGTTAGGTCCACAGTGTACAGTTTGATTTTTAGTTTTTACTTGGTTTTTTAATTTTTTAATTTTAATTTTTTTTATCATCTAATCATTCTTTTCTTTATTTTTTTCTTTATAATTTTCATTCTTATTTTGTATCATTTTGTTTTATTTGGACATTGCTCTCTTTCCCGCTTTTTGGATGTATTTATATTTATATCTGTCGCCTCTCCGTACTCATTGAGTATTTTATTCCAATATAGTTTCTTTAAACTATAATTACTGACTGGCATATTCTTTTAATATTACTATATTTAACACGTTATACCTTAGTTAGACCAAGAGTAAAAATTTTATTAATAGGAAAAAGCTAAATGAATCAACAAGTTATAAGTTATAATGTACAAAATAATAACGATTAAAAAAAAAATCAATACAAACTTTTAAGTTCTATTTTCTCTTCAATGGAGCTCTAATTGGAGCTACTGGCTTATTACTCTTATGATTAAACATTGGTGCATGCTTTAACATTTCAGGAACAGAAAAAAATCTAATCTGAGAACCCCTAATGAATATGTGATCCAAATGAGACACTTTACCATCTCTTTCTGTTAAGATGACATCTTTCAATTGCACATTCATATTATCTTCTGACTCTATTAGTTTCCCTTTGTACATCTGTCCTGTTGTTAGCTCTAGTTGGATTATGTGGCCCTATATTGATAAGAATCGGAGAGTGATGAGGTTAGTATAAATGGCTCAAAGGTAGTGAAAAGAGAACGAAAAGAAAATCACACATACTTGTGCTTCTGCTAGTAGCTTAACTGGTATACTGACGCCCATACTGGTTATTGCTATAGAATTGTGTGTTGCAGAGGCAAATCTAAGAAAGGAAAAAGTTGTATAGAAGAGTTGACCGAAAAGTTGAAGCGGTTCGAGAGGTTCAGTTTTTATCGTTTATCTTTTTATTTATCTGTCTTTCACATTTTTTAATTCACCTATCAACGAGTACCAAAAGTTACACAATGGACAAAATTGACACTATAGATACCATTGAAACAGTCAACAATAAGGCTATTCTTTCATTGGAGGAGGTTGGTCTCCAATTCCAGATAGACTCGGTTATTTCTAAACTGCTGGTCAAAAATAACATGCTGTATATCATCTTATCTGCTGGTTTGGTATACAGAATCGACTTGGACGAGCCAGAGAATGTCAGAAAGTTTAAAATAGAATCTATTAACATAGTAGCCGATGCATATTTGGATGAAATGGGGTACCATTTGATAGTTCGGACAACGAAGAACGAATTCTACTACTTAAATGTGCAATCTGACCAGTTCAAGTTGCTTGGGAAATTGAAGAATCTGCCTGTTTCTTCAATGCTGTTTCTTCAATGTGACACAAGAACTAAAACTTCTACTGGTATGATGTTGGTCACCACTCTAACGGGACTGGTTTACGAATACCTCATTGACTCTAACAAAGAACGAACCTTTAAACAATTGTGGAAAGCCAGAGAGAGTATAACTGGTATAGCCGGTGCATTCATTAATGGAAAAGGTTACAATATTTTGTGTTATTTGGGAGATACAAATAAGTTGCTTCAATTCACGTCTTCTGAATTCACGAATTGTTTCAAGAAAGATCCTTTGACTTATACTTTCAATTCCTTGATCTGTTTCACATCAAATTTAACATCATTCGCATTTTTGGATATTAATGAAGATGACCAACTATATCAAATTTGTTACGGTGAGTTCAATTTCAAAACCAAGAATGAATTAAATTATTTAGCAATTGACAAAATTATAGCAAGTAAAATGAAATGCATTCTTCTTACTAAATATCATTTAATTTTACTATTAGATAATAATGATCTAATAATTTATAATCAATTGAATGGGCTAGAAACAGCAAGAAGATCTTTTCATAATGAACCTTTTATTCAATTCACGCATGATGATCAATATGAAACCTATTGGATTCATTCCGCTACTACAATGTGGGAAATTCTATTAAATGATGAAAATTCAGATATTTGGAAAATAATGGTTTCAAAAAATTTGTTTGATGAAGCTTTATCAGTATTGAAAGATCCAAATGGTGCTGATTCTGTTAAACGAGATATAATTTTAGTCAACAAAGGCTATTTCATGTTTAATAATGGTAATTATGATAAAGCTGCAACAATTTTGGCAGCTACGAGTGAGCCACTAGAGAAAGTTGCTTTGAGATTTTTGAACAAACAAAAGACTGCAAGTTTACGATCATACTTAATTACGAAATTGAAAAGCATACCAAAATCATTTTACATGCAAAGAGTCATGTTGAGTAGTTGGATTGTTGAATCATATATTGAAGGTTTAAACGATTTAGATAGTAAATTATTTTTGAGAAATAATTCTATTAATAATACAATAAATTTAAATGGAAATGGTAAATTAGATGAAACTGTTCAGAAAAAGAAAGACCAATTTTTAAGCAGATTCCATAAATTTTTGGATGAATATAAAGATATTTTAGACAAGGAAACTATCTATCAAATTATTTTAGCTCATAATAGAACAGACGAACTATTGTACTATTCGAATTTAATTTGTGATTATGAGTTTGTCTTGAAATACTATTTAAATCTACAAAAATGGGATGAAGCTTTAAAAGTTTTATCCGTGCAAAGAAAGCCAGAGTTAGTTTATCAGTGCTCAACTGCGCTACTGGTAAATTATTCCGTTGAAACAATAACTACATGGAAAAGATTAATTGATGATCTAGAATATGAGAAATTATTACCTGCATTACTAACTTATAATAAGACTGTTTGTAAAGCAAGGGATGTTAAACCTGAATTCAACCAAGCTATACAGTTTTTACAATTTTTGATCAAAGAAAAGCAAGTTAAAGATAAAATAATTCATAATACTTTATTGTCAATTTTAATTACCTATCCAAACCTCGAAAACGAAAATTTAATTATTAAATATTTAGAAAATCAACAAAGATCAAGAAATTTATTCAGTAACTCGTCAGATTACGAGATTTTGTTTGATCATGATTTTATTCTAAGACTCTGTTTTAAATTCAAAAAAATTCAGAGTGCAATTTTTATTTATTCAATGCTAAATAATTATGAAGAAGCCGTTAAATTAGCATTAGATAATGATTTAATTGAAGTTGCAGTTTTTGTTGCTGGTAAACCATTAGAATCATCAACATTAAGAAAGAAATTGTGGTTAAATATTTCCAAAAAGTTAATTAAAAAGATAATAATGAATGATAACTTTTTAGACCAGCACCAAAAATTATTAGAACTGAATTTAACTGCCGAAAATAATAACCCAGAAGAAATAGAGGGAATTTCAACAGACGATAAAATATCCAAATTATTAACTTTCTTAATGAGTAAATGCGAATTGTTAACTGTTAAAGATTTATTGCCATTATTCCCAGATTTTATAATTATTGATAACTTTAAGGAAGAAATTGTCAAATCATTAGAAAACATGTCCTTAGAAATGCATAGATTATCGAATGAAATGGAATCATCTATTACTCAATCCGAAAAGATCAATAAACAAATAGATAATTTTAAGTTAACGAATTTCCAAATTATTGCACCCACTGAGTCATGTGTTATATGTAATAAAATTTTAACGATTAGAAAGTTCATCATTTTCCCATGCTATCATTCATTTCACCAAGATTGTTTAGTTAGAATGATCTTAAATTCAAATGACTATAAGTTTAAAAATTTGGTTTACAAGCTACAGAAGAAAATAATGCTGAATAAAGGAAACAAAGAAATAATTAATGAATTGAAATCTGAAATTGATGAATTACTGTCTACAAAGTGCGCGTTATGTACAGATATTAAAATTAATGATATTGAAGAACCCTTAGTTAAAGCCGGTGATAGGGAGCAGGATGATTGGAAGCTATGATAAGATATGCTTTGTTCTTCTATTTCAATTTATTTTTTGTTCTTCTAATTATTTTATTTAATCTGCATTTGTTTTTACTAGTCCTTTTATTTTAAGCTTAATTAAGTATATTAGACTAGAAAAATTTAACTGATCTCTTTTAACAAAGCGATGTAACTATATACAAATTTATACAACAACTAATTACCTATCTTTGTTTAGGTCCAAACGTAGCATATTTGGAACTACTCCCGCTATCACCTCCGGCAGATCTTAAGCTAGCCAACATGTGACTAATCTTGACCTCAATCAATTCCTTCATTTTAACAGCACTTTCAGAATCAACGAAATTTTGAGGGAATCTGTAAGACAACCAAATATAAGTACCCATTGCTTTATGGAACATTTCTAAATTTTTCAATCTTTCCTGAACTGGATCCATGAATGGAACATTACGGTCTTTACTTCTATATTTGTTCTTTTCAGCATTTGCAATTATATTTAGCGCAACTTCTTTTTTCCCGACAGGAACTGGAGTATGATCAATTTTATTGGTGTAGTAAGTACTAACAAGTTCATTTCGAAGTGGTTTCTTTCGCAAAACATTCGAAGTTGTAGTTAAATAAAATGGCATTGAAGCAAAATCAAAAATTGATTTTTTTTCTCTTTTTGCAATGGTGCTGAAAAACTGTGCCATTAAGTCATCCGTAACAAATTTCAAGGGTTGTTTGAATTTATCTGAGATGGTAGTGGGACAAGCAACACATGTAATTTGATCATAAATCAAGAATGATTTTTTGAAACGTTGACCATAAATAAAATTTGAAACTAGTTTATAATCACGTAATGACTGGATATCAAAATCACGTTTCATTGATTGAGTTTCTCTTAATAATTTGGACAAATCAACCTCAAATTTTCTGTACATTGTGATAGTATCCGTATTTTTAGCAAACATTGAATAATATTTTGCCCATAGTTGTTGCAATGGGAACAAAAATGCTTTTTCTAAATATTGAACTGGTGCATCAATGCCTTCTTTAACAACAGCAAGTTCACTATTGTTAATGGCTGTAATATGACCAATGGATTCACCAACACCAAATCTACCAGCTCTACCACCAATCTGTTTAATATTAGAAGGAGTTAATCTCATCATTGTTCTACCATTATATTTTTCAGTAGTTGTGAAAACAACCCTATTAATTTTCAAATTTAGACCCATACCAATCGCATCTGATGCAATAACAATATCATAATACCCATCATTGAATCTTTGAGCTTCTTGAGCTCTGGTTTCTGGAGGTAAAGCACCATAGATTACGGCACATTTGAAATTAGTCTGTTGTTCAATTTGCAACTTCATATTTAAGATTGCATTTTTAGAAAAGCAAACAACAGCATCACCAACTTCTAAATCTTCCATACCTACAGGTTTCTCATCTACTACCAATTTACCTAGTCTGCTATACTCATTAATTTGTAATTCATCACCGGTCATACTGACCAATTTCTGAATCAATGGAACAGCAGCAATTTCACCACAAAGATGGATTTCTTTAGCTCTGACACCTAAAACAGCATTGGTCCAAGCAGAACCCCTGAATTCATCACCTATCATTTGAATTTCATCAATGACAACAACATCATAATTTTCACGTAATGAGATCATCTCAATTGTACCAGAAGTAACACCTGCTTTATTACCGAAGTCGTCAACATCGATAATAACTTCTTCACCAGTGACTAAATTACATCTAATTCCTTTATCCTGGAATTTATCGTACACTTCTCTGGCTAACAATCTCAATGGACCAGCAAAATAACCTTTTGAGCAATTTTCTAATCGTTTCAAGGCATTGTATGTCTTACCTGAATTTGTTGGACCAACATGCATGACAAATTTTCTCTTCAATTTTCTGGCTTCAGGAAACCATTCATAGGGATTATCGATATCCATAACATTAAAGGTTAGATTCTTATTAAAATTTTGAATGTTGGATGCATCATTGTATGTGAACTGTAATGAATGAGGTTTCATTTTGTAATATACTAATTTCTCTATCATTTCATCAGTTATAGCTTGAATCTGAGAAATCTCGTCTTTTTCATAAAATCTAGCAGTGTTTAAATTTATTGGAAGAGATTTCAAATTGTCCTTGTTATCTAATAAATGTTGCACAAGTAAAGGGGTGATTTTAGTATTGGGTGTCTGAAACCCATTAAGTAATTTAATTTGACTTATTGTTCCATCAGTTTTCTTTTTAGTTTTCTCCAAGGGAGGACAAAGTTCTTTTCGTAAATTTGACAACGTCTTATGAAAAAATTTATCATATCTATCAAAAAATTCCTGGTTGAAGTGCTTGTTGATCAACTGGAAGGAAAAATTCTTGTCCGATTTCAAAGTTTTACTGAATTTGTAAATGGAGTTAATCATCAATCCCTTAGCCGTGGTGTGATTAATCGACTTGGTGGTCGCCATGGTTGCATGACCCCTAGATATCGTCACACCTATTCGCCAGTTCATGATTGTTGGTAATTGTTCTGGTTGTTGGTGTTAATTAGAATTTATTTACACTAAAACATTTTATATCACAATTTCTACTTACGATTTAAAAAAAGACAAGAAAAAATAAAAATTACTATGAGCTCTTCATCGGCAACCGCGCGTAGTGGCTGTGCACAGGAAGCACACTGGCTAGAGGGCCTCGTTTTAACAACTTTCTAAGTTTTTTCAATGACAAAAGCAACATCATCAAACAAAGCATAGTTTTCAAAACTTCAAACCAGGAATCATATCCATCTTTAAGTTTATTACCTCGATCATTTTTAAAGAAAGCCTTGTTCAGCCCATTCATAATAGCTGACACATCAGTTAACTTATATGGCTGTCCATCATTATCCCAATACTTATTATTAAATCTAGAAACAATGAAAACATCGCCAACGTCATAATCATTAATTTTTAAATTTGGCCACCATTTCTGGCTAAACATAAGAGTGGATTTAGTAACGTAAACAGTGGTTAACCTAAATTCTGGCCCAATGAATACATTGTTAATTTTTTTCTTCAATTGTTTAATGATATCCTCAGTTTTACTTCCTAAAGATTTCAACTCTTCAACTTTCTCACGTTTCAATTGTCTATCATCTTTTAATTTATTGTACTGGAAAACCTGTTTAAGGTAATTAAAAGATTGACTGAAAAAAGTTAAAAAGTATGATTTCTTGAAAAACTCATTGTGATCGTTATCATCAACAACTGCAACTAAAACCTTTTCAGATTTATCATGAATTGATGCCTTAAACTTTGGGAAAATTTTGGATCGTGTATAAGTGTTTAATTCTTCAAAAGTTGGTTCAGAATTAGTCCTAATGAAATCCATCAATTTTGTGAAATCTCTCGTATCTCTTGAACTAAAACTTTGATAAACTGGAGAAAGTAAAGAATTTTCTTTAATTGCAATAACCATGGGTAATGTAGATAATGTTTTGGCAGTATACATCTCCTTATCGAATTTCGTCAAGTCTGACTGTTTTTTGTTAAACTCATTCATATAATTATTAACCAATTCCATCTCCTGTTTTTCAATAAACTGTAAATACGTATCATAATCACTTGACTTATATAAATAAACATTTCTTTCAATATCCATAATAGGTTGGACTAAGTGATTCAAGATAAAATCATCTTCAATAACATGAGTCTTTTCATCATACAAGTAAACAAAAGCAACTTTAGGATCAGTAATTAAATCAGCAATCCCATCTTTTTTAGGCAGCTTTCTATTCAAGTTAATCTTCTTGTTTAAATTTTTGAGTGGAGTATCCTCAAACTTATAAATATCCAACAATCTTCTTGTCCAACTACTCAATTTTTTGGTAGACAGAGTACTAGACTTGTATCTAATCTTGTTACCACCTTCATCAGTAGGCAAGAACATAAAGATTTTAGGATCATAGTCAATGATATCACCGTTAACCACATCATCCATACCTAACGAATTACAGATCTTTCTATTAGACAGACAGTTAACGTACCCAAAGTCCAATGTCTTATCCTCAGCAACTTCATAGACCAAATTCTTCAACAGCTTGGACCAAATGTTTCTAAATTCAAAACAACGAGGACACTCCTTGAACAATTCTAAGTCTCTGAAATCATTGTAAAAATTAGAAGGATTCAACTCTTCATTGCTGGAGGGCCAGAAACTCAATAAGATAGGTTTCTTGTTTAGACCGCCAATAATATTAACTAACTCTGCAGACTCAATCAGTTTATTATGAGTCTTCAACGACTTCAGAGTTTCATGACTTAAACCAGATTCTGCATCCACATCATTAATTTCCAACAACTGATCATCTAAAAATTTTGAAAAGCCAGTAACATCCCTCTCGTAATCCTGCATAGAAAAACTGGAAATCAACTTTCCACCAGGTCCATAGAATCTCAACATTGGATAATAAGAGATAGACTCTCTTGAGCACAAGTCTCCAGAAGCAACGCAATCGACCTGATTTATCATGATGCCTAACTTTTCATATTTTTCATGTGTTTTTAGATAAAAGTCTTTCCATATTGGTGCAAGATGTTTACAATGTCCACAATATGGCGAAAAGAACTCGACAAAATGGTAGTCTTTGCTTAATGTATCGTCGAAATTATCCATATTTAAATGACTTGGAAGTTCTGTATCTTCGTGAAGTGGCGACTCTTCTTCAGCTGGTGGTTCTGGAGAATGCTCTATGACCACTTTAAATCCCGAATCATTCACAACTTCTTCAGCCAGTGCAGTGAACGTGCTAAAATTCAATAGCAATAATATGAAACAGGTCAGATGTCTCATGCTGAGTGGTTGTGGTGATAGTGATTGTAGTAGTTAATGTTGTTTAATGTACAGAAAGAAAGTGATATTAGAGATATTGTAAGACGTGTAATTTACAGACAAAAACACGCGCAATTTAATTGATCTTACAACAAAAAAAGTGACTCGATCAATCTTAGGAAAATGATATACAAAAACATAAGGAAAATAATAGTATAGTTCAAAAACAGAAATAAATATATAATAAAACAAAAATAAAACAAAATAAATAACCTCACTCGTAATCATATGATCATGAATCATCATCAGCATCTAAAAACCTTTTGAAATAATTTTTGAAATACTCAAACGATATCAAAGTGACAGCACTTGCAGGAACAGTTCTACTCAGGTTGATTACAAATCCACTATAAAACCCTTTGAGTCCTTCACTGTGATATATCAACTTAATCACCCTCGTGACACTCTTGATCGAATTGGTACTTGAACCATCAGGGTCTGTTTTCACAATCTGTAATCTAGTTCTAACAATTTCATGCGGATACGTTATAGCAGATGCAATCATCTTACCCAAGGTTGAAGCCAACAACAATTTAAAAAAGTTTGGTTCTTTTGTTGGAACATTTGGATCTGTTACTTTCAACAACTTCTTTAAGTTTTCATAAAGTGGGAATTGAATAGCCACATGAATCAAACCAAAATACGAAGGCAATAATCCATTATAAAATGACTTTAGGCCTTCATTTCTACTCATTTTTTTGACAGCGTCAATGACACCTTTATAATAATCCTGTTTCTGTTCAATTGGCTCAGTACCAGACATACATATCCTTGGAAATCTATCATAAATGGTTTTGCCATCACCAATCTGTAACATTAATCTAGTCTTGATGACCCAGATTGGATTAGTAAAAGTTGAAGAAATGGTTCCAGCAGACATAGCACCCAAACAATAACTCACATTATCATCTTTTATAATTGAAGAATACAGTCTTTTGAATTTTTCGTAGCAGGCAAAGTAAATCATCCAGGTTGGGAAATAACCCAATGTCATGGGAATTAACCCTCTATAAAGACCTCTAATACCTTCTTCTTTGCCAATTAACTTTAATGAATGAATGATACCTTTATATCTGTACTGTTCGTAAACATTATTTATTTCTGGAGTAAAGGATTTTAAGTAAGCACCTTGGGCTTGTGACCTAGTTTTTGCGACATCTAAAGGACAAACTACGACAGCAGCAGTGAATCCAGCCAGGGCACCGGAAAAAGCGTTGATCTGGGTATGGGAGAGGTGTATAGAGGATTTATCTCTAGGAGAACTGCTTCTGGGTATGAGTATGTCTGTTGTTTTTTCTATAGTTTCGTTGACTGGATTCGAAGGATTTGAGCTTGACATTTTTGGAAATATCGTATTTTTGATTTAGAAAAGGCGGGGTTGTGGTGGAACTAGAGTTGATCGAATAAAGAGGCAGGAAGAGGATGAACGAGACCACAGAGAGAACCAGGAAGTTTCAAGGAGGAAAGTGTAATAAATACAAGAAAGATAAATACAACTAAATCTATGTGAGAAGAATCAACGTTCTGTTTTCAAACCTTGATAGGAATCACTCAAAAAAAAATATGAAGATACCCAAACTGTGTTGATTGGACTTAAATTTCTGGACCAGAAGTAATGAAACTAATGTAAGTTAGTAACTTTGGGTATTTTGTTGGTCTACTGGACCGACTGGATATAGTTTCAACTTGTAGGAAGAAAAGTTACACTGGGTTCAGTTTTTTTTTTAGAGTATTCGTGTGACAAGATTAGATAAATTACATTACGGGTTTAACTTATTTCACATACTCAACGGAGAGTCGGCCATCGACAAATCTATAAAAACCAAACAAGCACTCCGAGAGACACTCTTTTCAGCTACCTCCCTTATCTCCACGTCATTTGGTTTACTTCTATATTTCCTAAGTATCAACTTAGTCAATAATCTCACCACTTACTCTCTAAATTTTTCCACTAATTGTAAACCACCCCCTATATCTTGCTTCTCTTTACAAAAACGACGATTGGCCAATCACAGTTAGCGCACCCCCTTAAAAAACCCCTCCTCCACTGGAGCCTCGCATTTATATTTTTACGTCGATCGACAATATACACTTATTATCTGTTACCCGGACTATCGTCGTTTTTGTAAATTTTTTAAAACCCGTGAACCAGTTGGATGTTCTTCATTTCATGTAAGGCGGCTCAACTTGGTTTCAACCAGAAACATTGACAAATCTGTAAGATATAAATGGCTGCTGTTTTTAAATATTACTATTGTTATAGAATATATCTATTAAACTACCTCGTGATTACTTCGTATCTAGAACATTTACCTCCAACTTCACTCTTTGGTTGATCTCATGTTAAACCTGATTACCCCCCTTTGAATCCACTTTTTTCGATGCGTTTACTTTTAGTGTTATAAGCGATCTGTAATGTATCAAATATGTAAGTGAAAGCTCTTCAAGGAGGTGCAGTAACATGTTGCAGGTTGTTAACCCCTTTGGGATTTTTATAGGGGCTCTGCGCTACATTTAATTGCAGTTATAAAATTTATACTTTGTTTGCCTTTAAAGTTTTGTCAGTTTTGTCAGTTTTCACTGGCATGAAAAACTATTGGAGTAGTTAGTTAACCATTAAAGAATTGAAACGTTTAAATGATGTTAAAGACAAAAACAATTTTCAAAAGAATAACAAAAAAAAATTAAAAAATTAAAAAATTACAAAACAAACAAAAAAAAACATTACCTGATATAAACTCTGCTGATCTACTGCGGATTTGTCGTTTAGCATTCAATTAAATAGCTATATGCCGTCAACCTTTATTATTATTATATATTAAGATTACAGCGTTCGGTTAAAGTGGAAGCTAGAACGGTATTTAATGGTGGAGTTTTCCGAAGTGTAATTTCGCGTTTGTTTTATAATCTCGCGAACCCGTCGACAAACCTCTTTCGATTAGATGCGATGCATGTATATTAATTTCGTCTCGATCTGTCCTAGTCGATCGACACCTTACAGGGTTCTAGATTGCAGCGAACAAATAATGAACAAAGCATATTGTTGACCAGTAAAATAGTGTCGATCCGATCTAATACTCTGAAAAATCAGAATTGAATTGGATTATTTTATCACTCAAGACTATAGTTACCTAACTAAATCTTAACTTCTTTTGAAAAAACCTATAGTTTAATTTATGAAATTTACTAAATGTTCAAATTTCTCATTAAACACCCAGTTTAACTTCCTCGCTTAGCACCAAGAATCAAAGTCTATTACAATGCGCCTTAATGAAAATGTATAGAATTTTGCTTCCAGTTCTTCTATTCTGTATTTAGAAAAGTAAACTCTTGCTCAATTTTACTATTCATCCCTTAATAAGACCCATTCTATGTTTAATTAAAATTTGTTTAACTGTATCAAATAAGTTTGTTTTCTTATCTTATTGTTCAACAAGCCAACCATGCATTATAAACTTTTCACGAAACATGATGTCTTGTGATCACTGTACCAGAGACACAATACAGACATGTAATCATTAGGGTTTAGCTTTACCCCGAACTATTTCTTCAGATGAGCTAGATAAGCCAAAACTTAATCCAGCCTCAGCTCACAGTTGCATAACAGCCAAAGCACATCGACTGATGAATTCCATGTATCAAACACAATGTATCTTGTGTATAACTAAATTTTGTCATTTCTTTTAATTTAATGATAGACAGTTACATTTAACAATATAGTCAAATAGCGTATATATATTCATGAAGCTGAAAAAATATATCTAATTTATAAAGTGTATAATTGATTACTTTTATATTATTTTTTGTTTGAATCTCTTAAATTTTTGTGTTCTCCACCTTCCCCTCACACCAACTATCACGCCATACCTACCGACAGCTTCCTTGACTAGCTTTGATTTTCAAGAAATTTAAAAATTCTGTCACCTTATATTGTATATATATTTACATAGAAAAGTTAAATTCATCAACCCAATCTTGAAATAATATGATTACCACGAACAGTGGTAAGTTTTAATAATATCGAGTATGGGGTGCGCTTTTTTTTATCTCCTGAAAGTGTATAGATATAATTTGTATTAAAAAAGACAAAATGAATAGTATAAAGAAAGAAAAATAAAACAAAACGGACGGATAATTAATTTGAATTTGAAAAACTACCACAATGTAGGAATAATAATAATGATGATGATGGTAGTGGTGGTGTGGAACACACAAATGGTGGTAGCACCTAGCAAAACAAGAATAACATATAACTAGACTCCACAAATTAAATTGAATAGATAAAGATCTCAGTTTTAAAACATCATATATATCACGCATTTCCGCAAATTCAGATTTCACAGGCTTCACAGTGAATGCAATCTGAAAGAGACGAAAAAACGACGAATAATAAGTTTATAAAACAAAATAGAAAAAAAATAATGAACATGAGGAAAGCAACTAAAGTGAATGATTATACCAATATTTATAATAACAAAAAATAAAAATGTGAGAGAAAAAAACACATACCTAAAATACAGATTTAATAGTAAAGATCAAAATGACAACGGGTGAATATATATGTAAGTATCATAATTATAATAGTTTTTGTTAATACAGAACAGCAAAACAAATGCTCAAGTTTATGCCTCATATGCTCATGCTCCAAAATAATAATAATATTTTAGCGTGGATGCGATTGTGCTTGGTATTGATTCAATGGTGACGAGCTTCCACTTCCCAAACCTGCTGAATTTCCAAACATTCCACCCGAACTATATCCATACACTTGTTGTTGAGAAGGTTGTAGTGGTGGTTGTTGAACATGTCCTTGTTGTGAATTGATCGTAGTCATATGTGGAATGGTAGCACCAAGGTATCCTTGATAATGCTGTTGTTGAGGATGTGCATGGTATCCATAACTGTAAGTATTCGGCGTTGTATAGTTTGTGACAGCGCCGTTTGTTTGGGTGGATGGAGTAGATGTGTTATAAGGTAATGATTTTGTAGCACCTCTAGAATAAGTAGCAGATCCCGAACTAACAGGAGATGTCTTTGGAGCCTCTGAAGTAGATGCAGGCTGAACTGGTTGTTGGTATTCTGGTGTGATGTTTGCCATATATTGAGGATTCTGTTGTTGATATAATCCAGTTGTTGTAGGGTATGCTGAGTATGGCTGCTGCTGCTGCTGTTGTTGTTGTTGTTGTTGTTGCATTTGAACCACCAAAGAATTCATTACTGGCGCCATTTGATATTGAGGATAAGTAGTAGCAGAACTATTATTATTAGAATTGGCAGCTGCAGCGGAATAATCGTAGTTATTCCAATTCATTGTCTGTTGCTGCTGCTGCTGTTGTTGTTGTTGTTGTTGTTGAAGATACACATAGCTGCCCACTGCGGGAGCACCTGCGCTAGGGTGGTAACTTATACGATTAGGAGAAGCAACTACTGCCCGTTTTGTGTATTCCTGAGAAGCAAACAATTCAGGGTGAGACTTTTGTGTTTCTTCCAGCATTTTTAAAAACTCTTCATTGAAATTAGAATCAAAACCATCCATCTCTATGAAGCCTTGAAAATGACCTTCAATTTCTGAATTGCGTCTTGCCGTTGTTAAAGTTGAACCAATAGAAGTCTTTCTTAACGCATTTAACATTTCAAAGGATAGAGGGGTGTCTTTGTATTGATCCATAGTAGCAGGTCGATCCAAAATATCATTTAAAACATCAGCAGAAGTGTAATAAGAAACAACATGAATAGTTTTCTTATTAGCAAAATTATTTGGATCATCATACAACACGATCGAAAGTGATTTCTTGATTAAACCTTGCTCTTTATAAACATAAGAAGTTGAATTTGCAGAAGCAGAGGTAGATGATGGTGATTTATTTTCAAATTCCAGATCTCTTGAAATAGGATATCTGGAAGCTGAAGGGGCAGAGGCTGATGGAGAAATTCCAGTTAATGAATAACCGGGCGAAGAAGCTGATGAATAATCCTCCATACTAGGTTTACCTATCTTTCTCTTTTTATTTAAAACTGATGTGGGCAACAAATCTTCACCTCCAGCTAAATCCACAGCTGTCGCAGGTTGGGATGCACCATCTGGACCTTTACTAACAATAGACTTTGAGGAACTCATAATAGACGGAGAAGGATTTGGATCTTGTAGAGTATTATTATATCCTGCTTCACTCTTATTATTGACAGGATCTCTATCCAATTCTCTATAAATTAAGAATCTACCTAATATTCTTGAAGGAGACCAGCTCATACCATCTGTCCATCTTTTAATACCTGAAGTTTCTTCAATAAAAACAAATATATTACCAGACCTAATTAAATTAGGACGTTCTTTTTCTTTTGGTCTCCTTTTAACTAGAGGAAATCTACCTAATAAAGCATTTTGAATTACCACCAACGCATCCTTTGAAGTTGCGATATATCCTGTGAAAGTTGGAGAAATCATTTCAATGTCTCTGCTCCGATACATGACTGAATAATTGTTAATTAGAGCTTTTTATTAAGTCAGATAATGGTAATAAGTTTGCCTGATGAGTATGCTATTACTTAGAAGTTAGGGTAGCAATGGTACACTTCTTTACCGCTTTGAAATTATATTAATAAAAAAATATTCAAAGTCCAACTTAAGTAATTTGATCCTATTTATCCTTATTAATCAAATGAAATACAAGTATCTGTAACAAATCGTATGTGCAGTTCTTGTAGATTTCAATAATGTCAATAGGATGAAATGCAATGAGCTGAAAATTGGCCCACAAATTGAAAATTCGAATATAGAGAAGCTGTATAGAAATCTTAAGAAACCAGACTAATTAAGAAGAGTATAGCGTTTGTAACACTGTACGGGAGGGTTTCTGAAAGATATAGTGGTGTGAAACCTTGAGAGAGAGAAATAGTGGTGTCAAAGGTAATACAGGTAAGATGTGATGATCTGTGCACGAGTACACAAAACAGGAAACAGCAAATAGGGGGAAGGAGATGCTTTATATACACCAAATCCCAATCAGTTGTAGTTTGTTGAAGAGATGAGATGTATCTATCGATCGCTCTTGTCCCTCGCACCGGCCCAGCTCACCACGTCGCACCACACCGCGTGTACTTACGCACCCGGCGCTAACCTAAGCAATGCAACATCAGTCGACAATATCTGGGGCCTTTCTGTCCGGCCATTCTTTTTACCTTTCCCACCTTATCTCAGTCTTTCCATTTTTGAATTCTACTTAGAGACAAATTTATTTTCTAGACATAGTAATAAATACCGTTTTTCAAAAAATTAAGTATTAATGTTTGTTAGATCTGAGTCATATTGTATCAATTCAGAATTAATATATAATTATTTCGGGACTTAGGCATTTTCTTAAATAATTTTAAAACTCGAATTAACCACTACAGTCGACAATATAACAAAAATAAAACGCGAATCTACTTTGGATTATATCCTACTTGCATGTGTCTGAGGCTCCTTTATTAACTAAAATGAACTTTCGCGGAGCGGAAGTAAGGACGTCTCAAATGGAGTTCAGTTGTTGAATATATCTTTTCACTAATTTGGTAGTAATAAAGTCATGCAATTCTTTAAAATCTAAGCCAATAATATGATAATTATATATTTATAAATTATTTTAGTTATAAAAGGTATTATCTAAGTTGGTTATTTTACAAGATCTTGAAAAGAAATCTGCTCATTTGTTGATGATCTAGGTATTCCGATCGCATGAATTTAAATTAACTGAAGTCAGGTTGTCTAAAATTACAGATTATTAGAGTCTAGTTAATGTTATATTTACCTACTTTTTTATTAATATAAGCTATAAGAGTCTAATACAAATATTATATAGATATATGTATAGTCCATACGAAGGATATTTCTAAACACATAATTTTGGCCAAACGAATATACATGCAGGACAGTCTATTTTGCAGTTAGTATATTTCCGGGATTTGTACTTAGTATATAAATATTAGTTGCGCTTACCTCAATCAGGTACAAACTTTTACTAGATCATGTGACTGCTCAAATACCAGAATTATAAAGAGACGTTAAGTACTGTGCCTAGATAAAAGTACTGCTGTAGTAAACAATAGATCTAATTTAAATCTTAAATTTGAAAATTGAACAACTATATACTTTCGCTTAATATTGTTCATTCTTCAGCATTTAAATTACATCTATAAGTTAAGAAACAAAACTTGAATATGTGAAAATAGTAATTTTATGAGTAATTAAACTTAGAATTGCACAACAATAATTATGTCGGCAAAAGAGCGATATTTCTACTATTAAAATTCAAACAGATCCTTTTCGAGAAGTCAGTTTCCTATACTGCATCGTAAGCTACTTACCAAAGCTGTCAATTCCTCATTTACAATGTACCTTTAAAATAGCCTTATTTCATTTATGTACTTTTGTGGACAACAAAAATTGTTATATATATATATGGTATTGACAAATCTACTGTTCTCGTCAACCTCATTATGATGATAGATTATCGGTAATTACCAAAACTAGGTGGTTCGTATTTTGAGAAATCTTTGATAATCAGCTTATTTACTATGTTTCTTTCTATAAGAGAATGTAAATTGTCATCTTCTAAAACATTAACACAGAAATTTAACTAATCTTTAGAGATACCAACCCATAAGAGTATGTTTTATTATATCTACTCTATTCTCTATTTTTAGCTTTTCAAACCAAACAATACATGCTTTTAACTAATAAAACTAGATTATATTTTTGGATACAAATTAGAAAATACTCAAGCCTTAATAAGGTAAAAATGCACCCCATATTCTCGATTAGTGTAGGAAAGATCCGTATATGACCAATTCATACAGAATTTCTATAATACATGTCCGCCTTTATGTAATTTTTAATTTAAGATATTTCAATTTTCACATGAAGTTCAAATTAAAAAAGTTATTCACTGGGTTTCCAGAAAAGATGGGTTGGGAAACTTTAAGCTGCAAATATTCTGATCCATGCATGCCAACTGATGGGCTTAAATTTATACACTATATAAAATACATTTAAATACATTTCCCTAGTTAAACTACCCACCAATGTTCTCTCTCCACAAAAAAAAAAATTAAAGTTAATAGTAGTTAATTGGCAATTTCGATCTCATAAATTTGATATATTTCTTTTTACTTAAAACTATCTGACTTCGTCACATGGTGCTTTATTATGTATAATAAGTTATGGCTAATTCTATCACTAAACATTATTATAAACTTCCGGTAATTTAACATCAACAAGATTTACATTGTTCATTATGTTATCCCGATTAAATTCAACCTGAATAATACATATGACGATCAAAATTCTTATAATTAGTTATATACTGAATCAATTAATCATCGGTAATAAACTGGCTTGCATATAAGGAACCGGGACTCAAATTTTGATCGTGACTTTCGACGGCTTAACTAATCAAATATTTAGCACATGTCGACTCACGGACCTGCCTGTTCTTAAACTAACAATCAGACTTGTTGCCACAAATGGCATGTTCTTGATGCATGATTAGGTTAATGTAACTTTTTAGTGAAGTCTTCATATATACAAAATAAAATATATGTGTTCCATATAACTGTATCTCAACCGCGATATGTGTTCTACTTCATTCACTTCGAACAAGCGATTAATAAAGTAACATTAAATTCTATTCAATTATACTTAAACGAAAGGTACAGTATATAACTGTGAAATTTAAATTTTGATTATAAAAAAATATATATAATTGGCTATTTTTATTGGATTAAACAAAATTATATATATCTATACTAAGAGACTCTAGATATAAACGTTTTTATGTTAGCTTACTTTTTCTCTAATAAATCTGAATGTGGTAGTTTCGGGCATTCCTTCATATATAAATAAATGACTTGACAAATTTGTTGAATTTCTCAATTGCTATAAATTTAAAACGTGAGCAGCAAAATTCCCTAATTGAATTATCCAAGGGAAAAAATATATTAAATTAAAGTTTTAAATTGAAATGGTTACATTAATTCCGAATAAGTAAAGCCATCATATTTTTTCCCTTTTTGGATGCAAGTCCCATGCATGTACTATAAATGAGGCTGCTAAGCAGACCTGTCGAAATATCTATATCGAAAGCGCAATAAACCATGCTTTATGCAATTACAGAATCAGCGAGCGATCTTAATCTCGAGGCAAGAAGACATTTCCAAAAAAAAAAAAAAATTGAATGTCATACTATACTGGTCGCGGTGTCGTATAGTTAGTCAATTCAATAATGTTTAAATTAACATAGAATATTTTAAACAAAGACAACAGAAGTCAGATAAACTTACAATGAATGACTTAATTTAATTCAAAATGTATATGGTTAAGAATTCAGTTTGTCAGTTGAAGATCTTTTCTCGTTTTCACTTAAAGAAAAAGTTAAGCGAGTATTAAGATAACATGTGTCTCTAAATTCGATAAATTAAAATTTAATTATCGGTTACTTACATATAGAGGAATTAAAGAACAACTTTGTGTAGAGAAGTGTATCCTTGGCATCAGGCTATATCTCAATTAGCATTGTGTTTAATTGGCGGTGAATTTTAACTTATTTTGTCCCGTAAATTGAAAAATTTACTTTCAGAAGTCAGGAAAGCAATTGTATGCTGTGAAACATAGTCAAATATCATTCCACTTCAAATGTTACACTAAAGCGCGCGGCTACTCACGCATCCCCCTTTCCACCCCACCCTGAATTATAAAACTTAAATTAAATTTCATCGTTTGCCATTATTATATAAGTAACACCTTAATTATATTCTGATTATAAAATAATTTTCTTAATCGTCATCTAATTCTTGTTAATTTTAGTGGTAATATATATATATTATAGTGTATATTTTTCAATTACTTATATCGTGACAAATGAAAACGCATAATATAAATGTCAATTGTCTCGGTTGAATAATTTGATCATGTGGGCGAAAGCCAACTTTTTTGAAATTTTCATCATTGTTACTAGTATATTTAATTGGTCTAGAAGTATAGTTTACATAGTGTCTCATAATTGATTTGATAATAATGATATTAAAAACAAGATAATCTAGGATATGTTTTTTCGACTTAACATCTAAATATATGTACTTGAAAAGTTGAAAAACATACATTGACATTTGTTCATAATTTACAAGATTATTCTTTTTCAAGCCTGGGGAAGGGGGGGGGGGGGTTGGATGGACAAAAAGGACTTTGTAAAAAGAAGAATAGGTACCAGTGAACAAAGCTATATTGAAAGCTTCGAAAAACCAACATTCAGTTTATGAAGAAATTCTAAAACAAAAAAAACCTCCATTTCGGCTACATTTGCTTCTTTCGCATCGTCTAGATAGTACAGTTCGACAAATTTTGGTATGAGAAATATATCCGACCGAAGGTTTATTTGATAAAGTAAAAACAATAATTATAAATATCAATATGGAACAATCTTCCTGAGATTGAAGTACGCCAAATATCTTTAGAATCATTTCACTTTATAATTAAGGTTTAGAAAGTAGATATATATATATATATATATAATATGGATAATGTAAGTAATCTAACTAACGCTAATAACCTTTCACCTTGTGAAAGGGCTGCTACCATTTAAGTATTTTCAACTCAAATTGGTACCTATTTTTATTTGAAATTGAAGATAATCCAGATTTGAATTATAATCAATAATAAAAACTACGTTGAGATAACCAGTCACACCACTGGTTTTAAGTGAATCAGAAGTATGGAATTAACCTCAATTCTTGCATTCGGTAGCGTATAGTCAGCTCAATCTTTTAAATCTATCGCAAATATATAATTAATAAATACTTTTTACTTGACAAAAGATCTAAAACGCTTTAAATTAATAAAGTCTCAGATTTAAGTATGTTTAATAACACAGAGTATGCTATTGTTTCATCCGGCTTGAAATGAAAAAGATTTATCCATTCTTGGGTTATTAGAAGTTAGTTCATAAATGTGGTTTCGTCTGACACAACTAAACAAATTTATCAACACAATAGAAAATACAGCCCACAATAATTACCAAATTAATCTTTTTTTAAACCATAAACAGTTTCGAATTAATTCTTGCTTCTAGCCAGATTAGATGACGCGACATACTTTACAATCTCGCACAACTATCTGTATCAGCCACTTAGAAGTCTATTGAAATCATCTAATAACAGAAAAACCAATTCTCTAAAGACAAAGTACCGGTCTCTTTCAAAAATTTAAATTGATATATATATATATATATATGTATGTATGTATGTATGTATCTATATATATATGTTACTGCTGCAAGAGAGTGTTTTAACCTGAGAGGTTGAACTAATAAATAGAACTGCACCGGCTTTTTTGAATGTGTTATAAGCCGAAAAATTATAATTTGAGCGAGCTTCGGAGCAACTATAATTTTAAATCATATATAATAATTTTTCATTCCGCGATTTTGCCGCCTGGACCCGGTTCTCATTTCGGGAAGAAACCGCCACACTGCCGCTAAGACTTACAAAAATTTTAACTTCAAATTATTATTTACTTAAAAGTCACCATGTAAGCTAGCTCAGGTGATATCTTTAAAGAATTTGAAATCTATTCAAGTCATCTGAATCATTCGACTTCGACTTTACCACAGATGATTAAAGATTCAACATGCTGAGATATTCAGAAAAAGAGATTTTTGTCGAAACTAATATAGACCTGATTTATCGTTTTGGACATGAAAACTTGAAAGTTTATCGATTGCATATGTAAAATCAATAATAAAAAAGTCCGGCTACCAATTTCATGCAGCAACCTAGATAGACTAAATCTAATGAATATAGAGAAAGATGCGCGACTTTCTCCTACTTTTCAACCCATTTCCAACTATCAAATTAATTGCTAAGTAAACTCCTGTTTATATATAGGTGTTTGTAAATATTCCATGTTTCCAGTTGAAGAGAAATCTTTAGATTGGTAGAGACTTTTATCATAATCTGGGGTTGCCCATAACAAATGCTAGCGTATCGTTCATGTCATTTTGTCGACTTAGTGCAATAAAAAATGGTGTGGTTGTCAAGCTTGAATTATTGCCTATAAGAATAAAAAACCACAAAAGTGTATCTGATGAAGAACTCATCTCTTAAAAATTCTACCTTTTTTGCATTATCATAAATATACCAGGTATGTTTTTTATTTATTAAAGACGTTGTCAAAGTTGGCTCTTGAGAAAGGAAAAAAAAAACGAACATTCACATCCGGAAGCAGTAAGGACAATTCTCATCTTAAAATTAAGACTCACAAATTCAAAATCCATAATTATCACTCGATATTTCCAAAACAAATATTGCAGAATAACAAACATCTTATTTTAATGAGGATGGTATGATTCAGTTTGGAGAGGAATTTCATGAATGGATTTGAGAACATCTAGTTGAGCAACCTTCGAAATAATTTTACCTTCTTTAATTTACAATACCTTCTTTCAACCACCAAATCTTGAATAACATGAATTATAGAACTTAAACCTCAAACAAATTGACAGTTCTCATCAAAACTATTAACAGTAATATCAATTATATCTCAGGACCTAGGATATCATAAGAGCGAGCAATTTGAACACCAAGTAAAAAAAAGCACATCTAACCAATCTGATTTAATCCAGATTAACCTCCCTCCCCCCCAATACCAAATTAGAAAAATTCATTAAGATTTTATTTAAATCTCACGCAGCTAAAAGATATATCCAGCTGTCACTCACTTTGAGAAGTCTTGCATCAACCCTAACAGATAACCAAAATTTTATTTTCTGGACAAGCTTCCTAATACTCAAGAGTTTATCAAACAGTAAACTCTGTTATTATTAAAACAAAAAACGGAAATTGAATTATTGATATATTAATGAAATGAGACTTCGTTAATGTTGCTGTCTTGCAATTAAATAGGGATGTCTAAGATGAGTTCATATCCGTTGGTAGATTCTGGATAACCGCCATATAAGACATCTAACCTCTATTAATATTCAACTGCCAGATCTTTAATTTTTCTTTCTTTCTTTTGGTAAAATCTTATAACCTAAATCAAGTGAACAGCTATTAGTGATACTTTTGGTTCTATTTCTGAAACCAAACAGTTGGTCGGCCTCAACACCAATGGTCATATATGAATTAACAAAATCAGTTAATGGAGTCAATGATTTTTCATTTGATTTATTGGATTTATAAACCAACCATATGAATAATTTATTAATTAAAAAGAAATAGCTATAATTAAGTGGTGACACGATAAGCTTATTTATGGTACCAAAAAATCTATAACAAACTAATATTGAATACTTTAGATGCTTGAAAGATGCTATTAATAATAACCAAAATATATTAAAAAAGATAAATGGCTTGTGTGGAGAAGTATTGGAATTTAATGATAATGAAGTTTTGTGTTCCTTTCACCTGTATGCATGGTGACCGGAATCGAAAGGGCTTGTTGAGTGTATATCTAAGCGCACTACTCTACTTTTTGCACAGCCACATAAAAAGTAGGATTGCCACAAAACATCTAAACAATGTGTCCCATCAGTTTTCATGAGCAGTTGCCACTAGCAACATCAAAAATATATTCGACCGACAGACTTGCTTCCATGCATCTAAATAGCTGAACTTTATGATGAAGATATTCTTAACAGGGTCTATGAATTATAAAAGTTTGATTATTATTAATGCATTGCTTTAAGATTTTTTAAGAGTGTCGTTCATGTCTAGCCAAATCAAAGTGCCCTGTTGAAGCAATGAGCAATTAAACTAATCTTATGCATCACAATATGACATTTACTATGTGTTTTTATTTTGTTTCTTTTTATTGAGAGGGGATTATTAAAACACCAGTCGATAGTGGTAATAGAAGATAAATCAATCAATATATATATATGTGTGTGTGAATAAAACTAAATAATGTAGTAAATATACAGTAATGAACAACACTTGGATACCATGTAGTCAGAAGAACCAAACAGACCATTAAAATCTAAAAAAAAAATGAAAAGATAGAATCAAAAAAAATGGAAATGAAAAAATATAATACTGAATCATATTATAACATTTTTTTTTTTGGAAGAAAACAACATAACCAGATACTATATAGTAAAATGAAAAGAGAAAACAAGTGAAAACAAATGAAAAAAAAAACGAATAACGCCAAAACTGAGAGAAGCTCAACTAATATAAAACGCAAAAAACAGTAAACAGAGAAAAATGATATGCTATAATAAATTAAACATACAAAGCTAATGAAGTAAAAAAGTAGTCCTAATTACTACCAAACTTACGATCCAACTCTCTTAAACAAGTAACAACACTTTCAACCTCCACTAATTGACCATTCGTATTTAAATTGGAAATTATTGAGTTAAATTGAGCCTTAGGAAAATTATGATGCCTACTTAAAGTTTTGTAAGCATCGGCACATGGAATAAAATGTTTGCTAGGGTTATTCAACTCTAATGTGATACCCTTTGGGTTAGGTAGAATGTTGGAAGGAGCCGTAGAACTTGAGCGAGACCTTCCTTTCAATAAACTGTTCGAATTTGTACCTAAATCAGGTGGTGTTGGTAACATATTGTTACTTGATGGAAGTGATGAAGAAGACAAAGACTTAGATAACGCAGGTAAAGGGCTATTTGGCTTCCCAGTATTATTGATATGTGAGCTTAATGAGGTACCTGATGAATTCTTGGATAACTCTTGCTCTGATTTTGAAGCAATGGTAGTACAAAATAGAGTGGACATTGGATCCGTTTGGCATTGCTGACAAGTACCTGGATTACCAGTACATGTAGCAATTTGTTTTTCAGTTTCAGTTTCAGTTTCAGCTTCAGCTTCTTTTGCATCTTCAGGTTCAGTTTTTTTTTCATCTTCAAGTTCTTCAGTATTTTCAATTTTCACCAGAGAACCAGAAGATGAACTTTCATTCAACTGAGAAGTTAATATGTTATCTTTTTGCTGAAGTAATTCTTTTTGCTTTGCAATTTCTCTACAGACACATGGTGTATCATCAGAGCAGAAACCACATTGATCTTCGGGTGAAATAACAGAGTCATAATTACCATCATCTTTACGAGCGGCAGATGTTGATTCACCAGATTTAATAATGCTTGGACTGGCTTCATCATTCAAAGATAGAGACATAGGGGATTTAAACAATGAGTCATTTTCGGCATCTTGTCTCATTGAATTGTCTAGAGATGAATTGTAGTTGGATTCCCTTCTGAATAGGGGCATAGTTTTGAATTTTTTAAATTTATTGGTGAAATCCACCTCTTGATTTTCTCTAAATCTTTTGTTCTTTAGAGGAACCGCAGCAACTGGTGTGAAATCTTCAAAAGAAAATAGCTCTTTGTTAACATCAACCGAGTTATTCTTTTTCTTTAAGCCTAGTGATTCACAGATACAATCGTCTTTCATACAAATACCGCAATCATTGTCATCATCATCATTGTTGTTGTTGTTGTTATTGTTAGTAAAAATAGAAGCTTGAGGTGTCCGAGAATCCTTTCTAGAATAATTATTTGTGTCCTGTGAAGTAACAGGAGACAGTTGAACGTATGCAAAACCGCTGGAAACACGATGTTGCTGAATATGAGAAGATTTTGCAGTGGAAGCAGCGCTTGGGGGCGGTATATTGCTAGAGAAGCTTAATGGCGATGTAGCGTTTGAACCTGAAGACATAGAGCCAGCTCTTGAATTATTCTTGAAGCTAATCATCATAGAAGCAGCTTCCGTAAGTTCATCTGAATGTGATCTACTAGAAGAATTTTGAGTATTAATAATAGATGAAATGGAACTGGAAGCAGCAGAATATTCAGACTGTGATTGAGGAGTAGCAGGGTTAGAACCAATAGATGTAGGAGAGAGTGAATTAGTATTTCTTCTCCTTCTTTGAAGCGGTTGAACGTTTTTAAACTGAGACAATGGTTGAGTTTGGGGTGTAGAAGCTTGAGACGTAGGACGAGAGGAAGCACGGGACGCAGATTGTAACTGAGAGTTCATTTGTTTCTGCATTTGTTCCATACTAGTTCTGAGCTCGGCCATAGACTTCTTCAACATTTCATTTTCATTCTGTAAACCTTTGATATTATTAGTTAAAATACCTTCCTTAATACTTTTTTCTCTTTCTAGTTCCAAAATTTGAGTTTCTAACTCGCTAACTCTATTAGCTCTTCTTTCTCTAAAAGCTCTTTGAGCAGCTCTATTTTGTGCCTTGCGTTTAGTAGCAGGAGTATCAGCACTTGGCTTTCTACCAGGTTTAGGTCTTGGGGGGAGAATCCATTCTTTTGAAGTTATAATTTTAGTAATAGGACCGTTGGAAGCGTTACCATTAGAAGAAATTGGTTTAGGCCTTTGCATCAGCGATGGAGAAGGTGCAGAAGGAGTGATTGGTGTATTTTGAGGACGAGTGGATATAGTTGGAATGCTCATAATTGGATTATAGTTATTAATTAGTGTGAAAATAGAAATATGACTGGATTAATCTGAATCTGAATCTGAACTGTCTAGTAATAGTAGAGTGGGGAACACAATAAAATTTGGAGCTAAAAAAGATGTAGTGAAGAACGATTTGGTATCAACCAAACAAAATTAAGTATGTCAAGAGAGGTATAATTAACAGAAACAGAGTAATTAATTCAATTATAACAAATAGAGAAAAACAGGAAAAGAGAGGACTGATATAAATGGTCGAACGTATCGGTACCTTGTTGAAAATCTGAGATCAGCTTTTGAAAATTAGACTTAGTCCGGTATCTTTCCCTTTATGCTGGTTAACTGGAGGATAACAAGTGTGGAAATATTATCAAATCAAGTGTATTGCTATTGCAATGGCTGATACTGCTTATTTGGTCCGATATCGCCAATTGATTGTTTGCTGTATGGTGTACGGGTGTATATATATCAATCAAGATACACCGATAAAAGCCTGCGCTAACGGATCCAGAGTTGAGTTTGATAATTATCCCATTAGCCCATTTACTAGTATTACTATTAGTTGTGATATTTAGAAATTTAATTATTATCACGAAATGATTGGTAATTATTTTATCTGTTATAAACTGACGTTTTCTTACTTTACTAGATTCAAATAAATTATGGTATGGATGTAACCAATGACCAATCGATAAATTAAAATTAAGATTAAAATTAAAATTGAAATTGAAAAAAAAAAAATTTCAAAAACCCTTCTCGAAATCGAAGTTCACTAGCACAGCCTGCGAACTAAAATTTTCTTAGAAATCTGGAGTTGAAAAGGAAATTTTCAGCGCAAACGTTTAGTGCAGATAAGTTAGATTTCTTTGTTCTTTTGAAGAATCCGATACGATGCAGTCTATTCACCACATCACCTTATTTCTTCAATGGGTGTATGGAGGGGGAAAAGATTGCTAGATCAGATTCAATATATTCCTCATAGATCTTTCTTCTGCTTTTGGCAATTTAGGTTGTTTTAAGTTATCAATGAAGGCTTGATCACTAATGTTTTTTGATACATCATAATATATAATAATTAACTTAATTATATAATGTAATAATGTAAGACAGATAAAAAGTTGTTTCTTTATTGAGACTGAAATTGTTGCTGCTACTTGATTTATTAGCTTTTGTATGACCTGTCTTCTTCTTTCATTTAAAGTACCTAATTGAGTTTAATCAAACTCTCACTTTAACTTCATCAATATCTAGATTAGGTTAAGCATCGTTGTATGTTATAATACAATTAGGGCTAGCACCTCTGATAATTCATTTCAGTCACCACAATTATCATGTACTAAATAATGGTAATAGTGGAGTTTTATGTAAATTAATCCATCAAATTTTATATTAAGAAGAAAAGTAAACGTAACAGGGAAAGAATATATATATATAAATAGAATCAATAGTAAAACAAAGTAAAGAAGAAGATAAACATCAATAAAGCAACGGATGAAAAATCTTTGAAAAAATATGAATATAATTTTGAAAAAGTAATTCATCGTCTAATCATATATATTATATAATATAGTATGAACAAAACAAAAGGCTAATTTACAGAGGGAAAGGGAAAAAAAATAATAAAACAAATAAGTTCAACTTTATAACATCATAGCAACACCAGCTAAGAATCCAATCATTCCCGAAATGGAAGAACATGATAATCTACCAGCAGCACCTCCTTCAGCAACTTGTAAAGACACTGCTTGAGAGGAGGAAGAACTAAACATAATTGTAGATAATGTAGATGAAGTTGATTGGGTTGCATATGTTGTTAATGTGACGGCAACATCAGAAATGGTAGTTTGATAAGCAGATGTGTAAATGTCAGGGGTACCTTGAATGATGTTATCGGAATATGTTGATGATTTGAAGAGCTCAATAGTTGATTCTTCAGCTGGAATAATAATTGATGGAATAGTCTCTGCAGTGGATGAAGCAGGTATTTCAGCCGGTGCAGAACTGGTTGATATAGCAATAGGGGTGGATGAGGTAGTTAAGGTAGTTTCAGTGATAGAACTGGAAGTTACAGGACAGTAAGTGGTGTAGATGGTAGTATTATCGTTAATGGTTACAACAACTGTAGTTAAACTAGTTGTTGAAGTTGAATCACTAACGGTTGATGTAGTTTCGGATGAAGTAAAACTTTCAGGACAATAGGTTGTGATTAAAGTGGTGACACCAGAGACAGTAGTTAAATAAGTAGTTGGAACCACCACAGTGGCAGAGCCACCACCAATACCTGTTGGTTTAGTGGATGATATAGCTTCTGAGGTATCTGAAAGTGGACAATAAGTTGTGATAACAGTAACTTCACCTGAAATAGTGGTAGTGTAAGAAGAAACTGATTTAGTTATAGCAAAAGTCGAACAAGCACCGTTGGAACATGATGTAATAGTTTCAGTAGTAGTAGATAATCCATTAGAATTATTCTGGAAAAGATTTGTGGGAGTTGTAATAGCAGCTGAAGTGGTTATTGATGCAGATGATAATGGGCAGTATGTTGTAACAAGAGTAACTTCTCCAGATATTGTGGTAGTATAGTATGAAACCAATTCAGTTGTTAGGTAGGAAGAACAAGCACTGTTGGAGCATGACCTAGTAGCATAGATTGTAGTATAAGGAGTGGCTTCGGTGGTTAAAACAGTAACTGCACCAGAAGAAGTTGGGAAAGGAACATATGTTGTAATTATGATTTCCTTGCCTGAAACAGTAGTAGTATACGAAGAAGCAATTTCTTCAGTAGAATAAACAGTACAAGAGCCATTGTGATCACAACTAGTGATAACTTCGGTGATAGTTGGAACATCAGTCAAAGTAGTAATGTCTTCAGAAGAACTTGTTGGTAACGGGTAATAACTGGTGATAACCGTTTCAGAGCCAGAGTAAGACTTGGTAGAATAAGAAACTATTTCAGTTGTTGTGTAAGAACTACAAGTCGAATGAACACATGAAGATATAACACGTGTGACCGTAGCTCCTTCGGTTAGAGTTGTTGTTAAATCATCAGTAACAACGACTTTTGGTGTGGTTGTGATACTGACATATTCATCGCCTGATGAAGCAGAACCTGAAGAACCTGGAGCATTAACAGTAGCACCTAAAGTGAATTCATATGATTCTCTCTTAACTTTAGATTCAGTGCCAGTTTCAACATGCAAGTTGAAAGAAGCATAATAAGATTGGAAAGATCCAGTTAACTCACCAGGAATAACCATAATAAGAACATTGTCATTAGTTGAGCCATCGAAAGATATTGAAATTTCGCCATCTTCAGAAGAATCGTCAAGGATAGAATTTGATAATTTACCAGCACCGATATATAAACCAGCTTGCGTGGAATCAAACTTGAAACCATCAGAATGTTCAGCTGACTGCAACTCAAACCCTTTGAAGTTGTTATATGATTTTTCAGGGATGTAGATAGACCATTGGGGAACCCCACTAGCCCAAGAGCCTTCTATCCATGGAGTTGGGATAGACGATGATTGTATAGAGGATGATGGAAATAATGATGAGGAGTCTGAAGGTATTTTTATGGAAGATGAAGGATTGTATAAATGAGAGGAAGATGATGGAGAAGGTAAAGTCACTTGAGATGTGACAGTAAATGTTAAATCACTTGAAGAGCAAGACGATGACAAGTCCAAGGAATATGAGGAGGAAACTGTATTGGAAGAAGAAGTGTTCCAATAATAAGCCTCAGTTGATCCTGTTAGACATGAAACTAACAGAAGAAAAGCTGACTTCGTATTTATCATTTGTATAATGTTGTCGTTGATATTTTAATGAGGGAGGGCAATTAAAATGTATCCAAAAAAGAGTGTAAGATTTGTATTAAAGAGAAAGTATTGTAAGAGGTGGTGGATTATGGTTGATTTTATTTGATCTAATAACTAGTATAAGAAAGTGAAATGTCAAGTAGAATTATCAAAGAAGAAAAATATAATTCTTGAGCAATGACAACTCTATAAATACTTGATACTTTGAACATGCTAAAACGGGAGATTTTAGTTATGAAGAATAATTTTTTGACATTAATTGAGAACAAACAATCGAAATATGCGTAGCACCCACTTCTTAATCAGAGCGTAAGCTTGATGGAAGCAAACCAGCCATCTTGCGCATTGTTGAACTAACCAGCGCTGGTTCAAGGCTATGCAGCGCCTCTTCTGGGCTCTTATTAGGCTCATCTCCCTCCAATCTTGCTCACCAGTAGTCCTTTCTGAACTATACCAGAACCCCTACAGAATTCATAAATTTACTGATTTTAAATAAACATATATTTAATTTTGATATTAATTATGGTTTTTCTTGTTGTATATAGAAGTTATTTTATAAAAAAAGGCATCTCGTTAATTTCGAGTGCTCGTGTTCTGCAATAAACTCGGAAATGGCTGGTCTATATTAACTTAAATTCTACAAACATTTAACACTAGATGCAGCTTACATTAGTGTGATCTTCGTAATCCTCAATACAATCAAAGATCACAGGATCAATTAACTCACACTATCTTCTATTGTTTTACCAGTTTTGGATAGTCGATATCGTTTTTATAGAACAATTTTATAATTTAGCACTTGATCATCAATGCATTAATCAAGAGTCATAATCAGTCTAGCGCTTATATTTCGATGCTTAAGCCAAGACTATCTTCTATTTAACATAATTACGCAACTTTCAAGTTTACCGAGATCAAGTGGAGATTTAATTTGAAATATCATTAGATCAGCCATTTCGTTAACTTTCTGATCCTCATCAATTCAGCAGCTGGTTTTGGTTATCTGCTGTGCTTGTCTGTAATATCTATAGTTTTGAACTGTTTTATGTATTTTAAATTTATCTGTAGTTTGGCTCTTACCAGTTGCTGGTCTCCAAGTATTGCAGTAAAGTATAGTTATGTCTCCTGAATTTTACTGTCAGGTTTAAATTTGCACTCACATCAGTTCCCCATAAAGCTTATCGAGTGATTGAAAATGTTACAAACTACTCTATGATGTCTTAACAAAATTTTCAAGCTACATAGAGTAATTTTGAGTTTAATTGAGTTTAGTTTCAAGAAAAACTCTCAAGTTGGTAGATATTACCAGCTAAATTCTTATGAAAGAGAGCTTTTGTAATCCCTTTAAAAAAGCTTTTCCATCAGATTCCTAGATTAATCTAATTTCAACATTACTGCTGTACTGGGTTCTTGATTAAAGCAAGCATGTATCAAACTAATTTGATTTTCAAACTAAATCAACATTAAAAAACCTGTCTGATCAAAATATTAATTTGATAGAATGGTACAAAGACAACCACGGCTCAATTATAGAAAAGAATATATATCAAATTAAATGACTAAATAAAATAGGGGCTAATCATTTTTTACTTCTTATTGGGAAAAAATTGTCTTAATGGTCTCCCCATTCCAAGTCTCTTCCTCTTTTTTTGAGGTTGGCCAGTAGAAGTTCTGGTAATTGTTGAAATGGAGGTATTATGTTTAGAAAGAGGAGCAGCAGCTATCTTATCATTAATCTCAGCAGTCTTGTTGTCAAAGGTCTTTAAATTAACCAAAGTAGTTTTTGCTGTAATTTTAGCATGAGCACCAGGACCTCCGTTGCTTCTCATTAAGGTGGCAGAAGAAACAAACCCATTTGTTTTTGTGGTAGTTGGTATATTATTTTCTGCAAAACTAAAATATCTATTTGAAGAAGACTTGGCCATGGTCACATCTTTGACTTCACGTCTACAAGGATCTCTTATTTTCAAGAATTGAGACCCCAATAATTCAGTAACAAACCTAGATTGTGGTTTCTCCCAAGTGTCTTCTCTTCCTTCAATCCGAGAATATGAACTGAGATATAGCTCTTCTTTAGCTCTGGTCATTTGCACATAAAAGCACCTTCTTTCTTCATCCATGCCGTCCGTATCACTATTGTTATCAGCATTTATAATAGCATGGCCTGAGGGTAAAATGAAATCATTTAGAGCAGGAGCAAATACAAAAGACCATTCTAAACCTTTAGCTTGATGAATTGTTGATATGACTACTTTTGGTTTACCATCATCTTTGCCATTAGCCACAGCTTCACCATATAAATAAATAGCATCCAAAAATTGAGATAAGAAATAAACAGCATCGTCACTGGTCTCTAATTTGGTTGGATCATCTAACTGATGGGATTGAATTGATTCTCCTTTCATCATAAAATCATCATTACTATCATTATTGATTATCTTATTTGGCATGCTTCCTTGAATCGTTGATATAGGTTCAAGGATTGAAATATCATCATCAATAGCTATAGATTTAAAACTACCAAATTTGAGAGATATTCCATCTTGCGAAATTCTACTCTTATTTTTTCCATAACTTTCAACAAACAAATTATCTTCATCCTTTTCAGCCATGAAGTTTCCTTCTCGTTCCTTTACAATGGATTCAAGTGATTGTTGTATTAAATTCTCTTCATCTGGATTAAACGTTTCCAACTGATTTCTTAGTTCATTCAAATTTGCTCTTATTTCTTCCTCTGTTTCTTGATCCTTTTCCAAATCTTTCCCTTTACTTCTAGATTTCTTGGGAACTAATCTTTCAATGAAACCACTTTCATTTAATATGAAGTCAAACGCATTTAATACTCTACATGAAACAACAATAAGTGATTTTTTGCCATGTTGATCAACTTCTTCAGCTTTAAGTAAAACCTTTCTACAATCTCTAATTAACTGTAATAGTTTTTCAATGCCAATTTTAGACTTTAGCGTTAATGCTGATGATGCTGCCTGCTCAAGGCTAATAATTCTATTGTCCACTTCTAAGCGTGAATTATTTTTCTTATCTTTATTAATATAACCTTCTAAGATCTTGTATATATTTAATTCACAATCAGTTGACGCAGTTGCCATAATATGTTTCTCGACTTTCTTTAAAGTCTTGCCACCTAATCCATCAATTCGGAACTCAAGTACTTTTTCATATGCCAGCCAATCTGAATTGGAAGCGGCAATTCTTAGAAAATTTATCATCAGTTTGATCTCCTTCAAATCCCAAAACGAATGGCCTTTAATGATACGATAAGGTATCCCACTTTTGAAAAAGGCTTGTTCAATTTGACGTGAAATACGAGACAATCTTATCAAAACAGCAATATCGTTATAGGTATACTTTTTGTTTCTATCAATCAATCTCTTCACATCAACAGTAATATTCTTCGCCTCTTCAAAATTTGTGGAATAACGAGTATACGTTACCGGAACATTTTCGTAACTTGTATTAACATGTAAATTCTTAGACTCTCTAGGAGCAATTTGTGCACTCATCATTTGCTCGGATAACTTCAAAATATTATCTGTGGACCTATAATTTTGATTCAATTTTATTTTTTGAACAGGCGTTCTTCTTCTATTATAGTATCTTTCCATATTACCGAAGTTATCAAGCTCTGCATATCTGAAACTATAAATACTTTGATCTGGATCACCAACAATAGTTAAATTTCCTCTTTTTGCAAAATAATACATCAATTTCATTTGAACCATGTTCGTATCTTGAAATTCATCAATTAAAACATGTTGAATACTGTTCAATATATCACTATGATTTTGTAACAGTCGAAGGGTGTACAATAGACAATCATCGAAGTCAACCAAATCGTAAAGCTTAAGATATTCTTGATATTCTGCATAAACTTCCACCTTAATTAAACTATCATAATCACCACGCCCACTGAGTGCTACCTGGCTAGGATATAAAGCTTTACATTTGTGTTTGGAAATGAACGCTCTGTATGAATCGACATCTTTACTGCTAACTGTTTTGCCTTCACCCCTCTTTTCTTCACTCAAATCTCCACCTGTACCTAAATCATTTTCTTCTAGAATTTTTTTAACTATATCTTTAGAAGCCGTATCATCTGCTATTTTCAAATGCCCATTTTTAAGTCCTACTTTATGACCATGTTTCCTTAATATTTGAAAGCAAATGGAATGGAACGTCCCAATCAATATTCCATTTGTAGTCTTTCCAAATGGTTTGAGTATAGCCATTAATCTTTCTATCATTTCATTAGCTGCTTTCTTCGTGAATGTTGTAACTATCAATTCTTTCGCCTCTATATTATGACGAAGTAGTAAATAAGCAACTTTTGAGGTCAAAAGTTTGGTTTTACCTGTACCAGGACCAGCTAGTACTTGTAACACACAGTTGGGATCCTGTAAAACTGCTGCCCGTTGATTTTTATTGAGATCACTATATAAACTTGAATAATCCATGGTCATTATTTATCAATTGAATAAATCGAATCATTAATTGCTTACTTAAATAAATCTGCATAAAACAACAAAGATAAAACCGACGCGTTTCGTCAATCGACGCGTTTCGTCCTTTTCTCAATTCTCTAATAGTAAGATCTCCGTATATTTTTTATTCTAGTAGCTCACTCATTTATTACAGTAAGGTTGATCTTGAAGCGTTTGCTATATGAATAGAGAATATCTTGAAATCCTGAAATACTTGGAAAAATTTTACTGAAAGAAAGACATTGACATATCTGAGCGCCTTTGAGTTCATACTCATATATTCATACTTCACTATGCGTGTATATTCAACTAGAGTACAAGGTGGTCACTAGATTATATGTAGTAAACATAATCTAGAAGTATCAAACAATGACTTAAAATTACATAATTGCTTCTTCAGCTTTATATCGATCGATAACAAATTGAAGCATCTGTCATATCTAAATTATCTTGTTAAAGGTTTCACATTGCAGTATTATAGAGCTTAAAACAAAAAGTTTTCCCTTAAAATACATGTTTCATACCTTTAATAATTAGTTTACATTAGCTGGTTTGCTAAATATAATTGATATAGGTGCAAAAGGTTCTAATATGAATTAAAATCCAATGATAAATCTCCGGAAATTGATGAATTATATTAAGTGTACTACCAACGTTATACCAACCTGAAAATTATACGCCATATATTTGGATCATTCCCAAATGTATTAACTAGTTAAATAAAAATGTGGATAGATCTAAAATTATAATAATTGTAGTTCTGCTCAGGGAAGTAGCAATAAAAGAAGTATGTAGCTTCCAGGTAAAAAAATGTTGCAATGTTACATGATAGGCGCTCGAATAGCGACTGCAACGTTCTAGTGAGGTTCTCAAATCACTGATTACAGTCAGTGAAACATCTTATTCTGGTTATCACTCCTCTGAGACAACTATATATATATATATCGTCTGCCTTTATCTTTATCTTTTGCACTATTCTTTACTTTCTGTTTCTTTCATACACTTATTTTAAACTACTTCTGAAAATCTAATTGAAAACATTTGCTTTATTTAGCTTCAAGCTTAAATCACTTCTCTTCTTCTCTGAAGCCCCTGAAATCTAAAACTATCTAGCATGACAGCAGATATTACTCCAGATAGAAATTTTACTCTAGGAAGTTTGTCAACAGAGTCTAACACTTCTTCCACTGAATTTCCTAATTCACCGATGAGCTCTCTGTCAGAAGACCAAAAAACAACTGCATCTTCAACTACTGATTTAGCAATAATAACACCTCTTTCATCACCTTCAGGAACACCAACATCTACTTTGTCAAAAATCACGGTAAAAGTGAATTCCACTTATTTGGATGAACTGAGAACTAATTTGGCTAAAAATTTCAATACCTCAAAGATACCATCGTTTACTAATGGATTAGCTCAAGAACTTTCAGAATCTTATTTATTAAAATCGGAGAAATCCATGCTTCCAACAGCCACACTAGTCCCAAGCAGAAATGAAAAAGGAACTGTTTTAGTTGTTGACTTAGGTGGATCTTCCTTAAAGATAAGTATTATTCGACTTTTGAGTGCTTCAAAATATAATATCATTTGTGGTGAAACCATTGACATCAATAATGATTATAAGATCATCAATTTGAACTTTTTTAGAATGATTGCAAATAGAACTGCTAATCTTTTAAGTAAATATAACAAGAATGGCGAAATATTCAAAGATGGTGAAGTTATTAAATGCGGTATATCTTGGAGCTTTCCGATCGAACAAACTAAACCAAATAATGGTCTCATTACTGTCGTTAGCAAAGGCTATCAATTGACTGACGAAACTAAAGGTAAAAATTTAGCTGAACTATTTGAAAATATGTTATGGGAAACCAAAAAAATAAGAGTAAAAGTCAATGCAATTATAAATGATGCTGTCGCTGTTTATGTTGCTGGTCTATATTTAAGTGATTGTTCTTTTGGTCTGGTTTTAGGAACGGGTCTCAACGCTTCTTTTAAATTAGGCAAAACAATTTTAAATCCAGAATTAGCATTTTTTGGCTCTTTCTTTGTTGATCAAGTTTATGAAGGTTTAGACTTAAAAATGATACCAAATTTTTCTGTCGTTAAAGGCATAAAGAGCCATGTATATATAGATGCTCCACCATTGCAGCCTTTAGAATATTTAACTGGAGGGAGATATATTGGAGAACTATTTAGAATTGCTGTTGCTTCAATGATTAAAAGTAACGAAATTTTTACTAATCAAATTATTAAAGAAAGCTCGTCTCTGTTGAAACCCTATGCTGTTAGTGGTGCTACTGTTTCTCATTTATTTGAGAATGATTACGACTTTGCTTATAATTTGATCGAAAAAGAATTTGGTTTACAATTATCTTTAGAAGATGATGCAAGATTGAGACTAGCAATAGATAGTATCATTTCAAGGGCTGGTTTACTCATTACTGTATCGGTGTTTGGAATTTTACAGGTATTATCTCAAGATGACCCTAGTATATTAGCTAAAGATGTGATTAGTGTGGGTTTTGTTGGATCAACATTACAATATTTCAATACCCTTAGGGCTTATGTGATTACTCTATTAGAGTCAGAGCATGCAAAGCTGGGATTTCCAGTTGTAAAATTAGTTCATATCGATAATTCGAGTATGTTAGGTGCTGCTATTGCCGCCATTTCATTCGAAAATCAATGCCAATAATGACTAATTTAATCCGATATTTTCTTTCCGTTTATTTGCCGCATAATAAAAACATAAAACTTCTTTAGAATACGATTGTAGTGTTAAATTCAGTATGCAAATTATCCATATCAGCTACAAGGTCTGATTAAGTAACTGCGCCATATTTGCGCCACATTAATGAGCCAGCTGTATGAACTTCCATTGGTCGATAGTCTTTTATTAAGATTTACCCGATCAGTAATTCTCTGAACCATCTTAACTTCCTTTGACTTTGAGAGGTTTTACTACAAAGTGAAAACTTCAGGTCCAACCTTTTTTAACATATCAGTTGTACTTCTACGTTTCACTAAACACTATTACCATATACCATCTTCTAATAACTAGTACACGGTTCAACGACCGGTCAAACAATACTGCAAAGCTAATTTGCTTATTCGTCCCTTCCTATTCTTGTTTAAACAATTCCCATATCACCTTTTTAACTTGATCTTCGCAAGCAATCCCTGAACAACTTTTCAAGTACTTGCCTAGAGCAACTACCCTAGTATAACTACTTTATCATGTCTGACAAATTTGCACAACTATTCTTACCAGACTTCAATCTAGAATCTCCTCAAACCCAGGAGCACAATAATATCACATCTGATCGTCAGTCTGAGCATTCCATGCACACATCAAATTCAGGAAGGTCTCCTGCTAATAGTTGGATTACACCTTCAAATGAAAATAGACAACAGCAACCGATTCAAGAAGCAGATAATAGCGATTTTCATTATAATTTGGATGAGTCTGTGTTCAATCAACCTCAAAATAACTTCCTAAGATTAACTTCGCATTACTCAAATTTGATTCCTGTGGAGGCTCAAGAAAGACAACAATATCAATATCAACAGCAATATCAGATGATAAATATGGATCCCCAGCAGTATAACAAGATGACTAATTTTATTACACAGCAACAACTGTATCAGCAACAGCAACAACAAATGAAACAGAGCCAAAAAGGGAATATACAGCAGCAGCAACGATTACAAATTCAATCTTCCCAGTTCCAAGGTGATTATTCAGACATGGATCTAAGTTCAAGTGTAAGTTCTCCTTTTGGGATGACTGACCTTCGGGCTGTATTTCAACACCAACAACAATTCCCTGGTTTAAATTTTAATAATTATCAGACAGGCCTGACTCCAAATTCATTTCCCTTCAGCCCACCTCCTTTAAGTACGTCATATGCTCCAGATTCTGATTATTTATACTCAACGAAGGCGGGAAGTGATCTCAAGTCAGTTTCTCCTGATGCCCCCCTGCTCAAAGAGGAACAAAAAGATAATGATACGTCAATTTCTGATCAAGAACAACAGCTAGTACAATCACAATCTCGTCAAAATCAACATCAACATCCTCATTCACAGCAACAGTCGGAAGTGGCGTTCCTACAGCTTGATCCCGATCAGGGTAAGCAAAGTAATGTTTCTCCTACTGCTGTAACGTATTTTAATTCAAATAAGCTTTATAGCAACCCCAATTCTCCAGCAAAATCTACGAATTCAGGTGGTTTGTCTGGTCACACTTATATGAAGCCAATGATCCAGATGCAACAGACTTTAGTGGAAAGTGGTACTAGTCCTGATGGTGGTATTTTAGTTAGTAAACCTTTGAGCAATAATGCATCTGGTTTTTCAGAATACAGAGAAGGTAGCGTGCAACAATTAAACTCAAATCTCCCAGGAAATACAGCCATAAGTAAACCCAAAAAGGAACCAGCTCCAAGGCCTAAAGAGCTATATGGGCTTTTAAAAATGAACTCATCTAATACTAGTCTTTATAAAGAATTACTGAGTTTTCGCAAAGTTGACTCTATCACTGATAAAATTGTTTCCATTTCCCATAATAATTCAAATATCGTTAGTGAAAAAACTGCAATTTTACTAGATTCTTCTGAGAAAAAGGTTAACGTTGTATTAGAAGGTCTATTAGAAGGTAAATTTTATATCAATCAGAAATATTTAAACCCAAATCAGGATTATGATTTTCCTATTGCTTGTTATAGAAGGAACTTTAATTTATTATCGATAAACATAAATTTAAGTTCAATTCCTGCAGTTTATCGTCCAGGAGAATATGATCCTGCGAAAACTGAAACCGTACTCAAAGTTGAAGAAATCATCTTATCAATGGAATCTACAAGTAATTTTTCTAAAGATCTTGTTGAGGTTCTTATATTTGATAGCAATGGAAATTCTTCGATTTCAACAGCAGCTGATATCGGCAAATCAAGTCCAGAAGGTGTTTCAACGTCAAATAATTCATCAAAAGAAAAAGATGGTAATAGTACTGTTTATATGCTAACAAACACAATACGTTTAAAACCTTTCAATGGATCCAAGGTAGTGGTGCTTAGGAGATTTCAATTTAAAAAGGCTACTCCAAACAATGGCAAATCCGTTGCTAAAGATTATTATTATATTAATTTATACTGTGATGTGCAGCTCTCTGATGGGTCTACAAGAAGATTGACTACATTAAGATCAATTGCTATATCTGTTCGTGGTAGAAACCCCTCCTTTTATAACGATCGTAATGAAATTCTAATTTCTAAAGACTTTAATAAATTAAAAATTGAACAGCAACAACAACAAAAGCAATTCCAACAATTACAAAAACAAAATCAACGTCAACATCAGCAACTTCCTATGAAAAGACAGTTTTACCAATCATTGCCTAGCAATGACTATGAAGTTAAAAATACATCGAGAGATGATCAGCCAAGATATACTTACTTTCCAATTAAATCTAATTATTATGTACCTCCTATACATGTTTATTATTTTCCGCATAATTCTGCCCATAAAGATAAAGGGAATGATAAGAGATTCAAAAAGAACAGCAAGAGAGTTGGATATGGACCTACTTATAAATATTTCCTGAAACATAATGATGAATCTGATAATACTGGTCGCCAGTCACGAAAACTGCCCCTTTGATTTAATATATTTACTTCTGGACTCCATGTCAAAATTTATTTTGTGTATACTACTTAATTTTAATATTAAAAGCTTGTAATAAAATCCCTGACAATAACAGTTTTCTACTATCTCTGGCTTCCTGGCAGCGACAAAGTACCAAGCCTCTCACGCCACATAGAAGCTCATCAGCTATTTTGAGCGAAATGAGTGATCATGCAGCTAGGATGAATGGAGTATTTTATTTAAGCTTAAATATAAATTAGAAGATTATAGAACGGGAGGTCAATCACACCTAAGTTATATTTGTTTATAACAATTTTCCTCCAGAAATTGACAAATTTCAGATAACTTACTCAAAATTTAGTTTGTCATCAATGGTTACTGTATTCCCTCCAGGAAAAGGCCAATTGCTTTATGCCAGATCAAAAGTGTATATCCACCAAGATACATCGAAGAGAAACAATGTTCCAGGATGGCTAGTTATAGTTAAGCCAACAGTTGATGCTATTTCACTAGACTATATTGTTGCATTCATTCCAGAATTGGATGTTGTGTCTCCACAAGATAAACAGGCATTAGATGAGTTTGAACTAATTGGATTAGATGGACCGGATAGAGGATTGCTTGGACCTGCTTCAGCAACTCCTGCCAGTGATGATTTTGATGATTCAAACTTAAGTTCATTTGACAATAAACCCAAGATTAAGCGTTTTATCGAAAGGCCAAGAACATCGTCATTGGCCTCGTTCGCTTTTGGTTTGCCTTTAAGAATGTTATATAGTGTTCAAGTTAGACCTAATACAAATAGTAGTTATTTTGGCTCAATTTGTCTGTTCCCTAAAGATTCAATAGAAAAATTACCTATTTTGTTTTTCCATGATTCTGAGTCAAAGGGATTTGCTAAAGAGTCAAGGATGAGATCCAGAAAAGCGATACCATTTGCTGATTATCAAGTTGGTTCGTCAACTACAATGTACTGGGGTGGAGATCGATTTATTTCAGTTTTAAAGAATTATTGCGTCGTTGAGCCTTCGACACTAGAAAAGAAGCTAGTTTTGATCAATCCGACCCCTGAAGATAGAATCAATTTTATGCCTACTGTTCTTGATGACAGAAATAAAGAAGGTGAATTGACCATGAAGGAGATTGGTGAAAATATTAATGAATTTTTCACTTCTACGAAATGGAAAGTTTTAACTGGATTGGCTTCGGTTACTAGTATTGCTAAAGACACGGTTAAAAACGTCATTGAAAGTAACAAATTACCCCAACCAATTAAGGATGTTCTGAAGAAAACTGAAGTTAAGAGGATCAGTGATGAATTTGATAGTGCAAATATTTATTTGGCCAAATGGGCATTAGCGGTTCAAGAAGAAGCTGAAAAATCAAGAAAAGTGTTGATCGGTAACACTTATTATAACGATCTAATCAAATCTGAGTTGGGTGCAAATTTTATAGAATTGACTCCACAAGAAGTTTCAAAGGCGACAAGACAGAAGAATATTACTAAAGTTGAATGGGATTCATTTTTTGATCACTCAGGTCGATTGCAGATAACTGTTGACGAAGTCAAAAAAAGAATATTTCATGGTGGTCTGACTAATGAAGTTAGAACTGAATGTTGGCTGTATTTATTAAGAGTATTCCCATGGGATTCATCCAAGTATGAGAGAGATCAAATAATTACTACTTTGGCTGAAGAATATGCAGAATATAAAACAAGTTGGGTTGTTGATGCTGAAAAACAAGCTAATGATGAATTTTGGAAGGACCAAAAGGTCAGAATTTATAAAGATGTCAAAAGAACAGACAGGGATGTTGATATTTTTAAAGACAATGATGACAAGAATCAAAGAGATGAAATTGAGAATAATGATGATGATCAGGATACTGAAATTAAAAACCCACACCTGATTGTATTGAAAGATATTTTATTCTCGTATAATGAATTAAATCACAATCTAGGTTATGTTCAAGGTATGTCTGATTTGTTATCTCCATTGTATTATATTTTACGTGATGAATCTCTTTCATTCTGGTCTTTTGTTGGATTTATGGAGATCATGGAACGTAATTTCGTTAAAGATCTAAGTGGAATGAAATCTCAAATGTTGGAATTAAATGAATTAGTTCAATTTATGTTACCTGATTTGTATATTCACTTGGAAAAAGTAGAGGCAAATGACTTGTTCTGTTTTTTTAGAATGTTGTTAGTTTGGTTTAAAAGAGAATTGAGTTTTGATGACACCTTAAAATTATGGGAAGTTTTATGGACCAACTTACATTCATCTCAATTTGTTTTGTTTTTTGCATTAGCTATATTAGAAAAACATTCTAAAATCATAATCAATAACTTGAAGGGTTTTGATCAAATTTTGAAATACATGAATGATCTAAGCGGTACTTTAGATGTTGATGATTTGTTAGTCAGAGCTGAATTATTATTTTTGAAATTTAAACAAATGATTGAAATAATTGATCGTAAGAATGATTGTGTTGGGTTTAACACAATTAATGGTCAAGAGGAGAATCAAGAGGTTGTCATCAGTGACGGTTTAAGGCAATTGTTATCTAAAGAGATTGTTATTCAAAAAGAAGAGGAAAGAACACAAGATACTCCTTTTGGTTAATCTCTAAATTTTTATTTTAATATTTTCCCGCTCTATTCACTTGTATTTTTGTATTTTTGCTCAACTTTATTTTGCTTTGGTTTTTTCGTTATATATAGGCTGGTTTTTTTATACTTTTGTTGGATTTGTTTTTTAAATGTGTTGTGTTCATATTGAGATTTTTTGAAAGAGAATCAAACAAGTAGAACAAAAATAATGAGTGAAGATTTACTCACAAAAACGAAGAGAAGAAGGTCAGAAAAAAATAATATTAAATGTTTAAAATATCTGAAAGAGTGCTGGTACCAGTGTTATTAAATTATTCGGATAATGTGAGGATGGGAACAGTATTATTGGCATCAATACCGGTACCTAAAACAGAAGCAGGAATAATAGGATCGTAAGTCTTAGATTGAATTCGTATAGTTTCAAAAACTCTAACGTCATTGTTACGATCAGTTGGAAATTTGAAAACAAAAGTATAAAAATTGGATATAACTGTAGTAAATGAGTTTTTTTGATCATTTATGTCCACTGACTACCGACACATAGCTCTTAATGATATCTGTATAATTTTGAACGGACAATTTATTTGAATGTTGCTCTATCTAGTTAGAGGAGTCTTCTTTACCATTGTAGTAATCTTATATCAAGGTATGAACTACACAACTAACTGTTTCTTTAATATCTGAAGTGATATGTTGTGTTGTAGTTGAAACAGTAGTATTTTGTGAAAATGTTGTTACGAAAGATAGGAACATTGTATCTAGCACTAACTTTAACATTAAAGAAAATTTCATAAAGCATTAATAGTAATTCTTTTTGCATTTTTTTGTTATAACAATTGATAATAATCAGCATATTCTATATGTTTATTTTCCGAAATTTTGAATCCACGTATATTTGTTTGCACAGTTTCTTCAATTACCGATGTTTTTCTTGATGCCCTGAAATCTGTTCCAAGCGCTGAAAATAATACAATGAAGTAGAGTCATATTATTCGATTATGGAAGGAAACTTGTGCCATTTAGTAGAAAAACAACAATGTTTATTATGAATTCAAAAGATTTTAGGGAATGTTTGATTTGTATAGCCAACCTAACTCTAAAGTGGAAAAATAGAATAGAGAAACCTAATCTTGAAAGCATGAATAGACGCCGAATCCTTAGTGTTTCGCCCCCTGTTTCAACTGGTGTGGACGCTTGCTGCTTGTTCCTTCATGTAACCACCTGAGGATTAGTGATGGCAAGGGAGGAGTACTCCAATAAGAGCTAGACCAAATAAAGAAATTTTTTTTGGTAATCATACTACTCAATCATATCATTAGTGAAAACTGCTAATGCAGGTCATGGAGCACTAGCGTTTCACACGACCGTCACCTCCAATTTTCTTGGTTGTATGGGTACAATTTATTTCAGTGTCCAGTCACAATCCATTTAAGCTAAATATTAATATAGAACAAATAATTAGCAAATTCGATACTTCTAGTCATATATGGGTTCTCTTCTTCTACTTTGAATTTTGACGTTTTTTACCTCCTCTTTTCAACCAAAATTCCCAGAATTCAAAGCCTTTCAATTTCCTCTTTTCTCGGTGTTGATATGGATTTGCAGTTCGGTATTCATTTTACTCGATATTGATTCTTTTAAACAATTTCAAAAGCATATTAAACACGTAACAATACTCTGAAAAGACCATGACATAATATTGATCAGAAACTATTTTTTTATGTCAATACTCAATTGAGAAGCTATAAACACGTTTCCATACCTACAGAGCCGTAAAAACTTTTAAAAATTTTTAAACCATTCTGATCCTTTCAAGGAAGCCATGCTTTTTCCTTTGTTTATATTATCACTCGTTATTCTTTTAGATACAAGAAATTAGGTTCAATTTTTATTTCATTGGTGGCTAGACCACATCATTTAGAATAATCACTCCAAGTGCAGATTATTTTCAATTCAGTGAAGGATAATCCATTCATGTCTGTCATAAAACTACCTGATGTTTTAAGAATGACAATAACTACAATAGGCTTAGCTTATAAGACTATAGACCTCGCTTATACTAGCGAATCATGTTTCCACACAGTTTTAAAGTCGTGTGTGTAGTTAATTATATTTTCAACATGCATTAAACAGGGACATTTTCATATACTCCAAACATCATTAAACTTTGGTTTCTGGTATCAAGCAAACACTCGGTTTCTTTGGGTTTTGATATTATTGTTTCAGATCATAATAATAAATTTCAAGCCAATAAAGATTATGAAAAGTTTGGTAAACAGCTTTTACTTTCTTGTTGTCCAATTATTTCTGTATGTTTCGGTTTTTATGTATTATTACATTGTTGTTTATTGATAAGCAGTAATATGAATTTGGTGAGGAGTTGAGGGAAATTGAGAAGATTTAAGATTTTATATAGTTTGTATCTGCTTTCCAACTATAGAGATAGGTAAATACAAAAAATAAAATTAACTTTAGAAGAGGGTATACATTTAAATAAAAAGAGATAAAATTGCACACATAAAAGAAGAAAAATACAATAAAGTCAAAAATGTAGTAATAAACACGAAGCAAAAATACATAAGGAAAGATACATAAATAGATAAACAGAAAGTAAATACATTAAGGAAATTTTGTTTGTTCCGTTATATTCTCTAATCTTGACAAGTTGGTATAGAAAACCTGGAAAAATAAAGGATCATCCTGTAAAAAAGAGGCATCATTTTCAATTGCAATAGGCAAAGGTGCTGTACTAGCAGTGGTAGTATTGGCGGTAGTAACTGTAGGAGTAAGAGTAGTAATAGTGTCATTGATGGTAACATCTAAAGTATTCATTATCCGATTTATTTGGTGATCAGTAGCTAAAAAATCTTGATGATTATTTATAAAAGTTTTAAAATTTGAAAAGTAATTATTTTGCAAGTCAACTGGTATCAAAGTTTTATATTTTTTGAAACAAGCCAAAAAAATGGCCAAATCTTGAAAAATAAAGCAAGAAACGATAGGATATAATTGTCTGAAATGAAACTGTTGACCATATAGTTTTTCAATTCTTGTGATAAACTCAGGTATATAGGTGAAAAAAGTTTTGAGGACTTCCATTAACTTAAATTGTGAGTATGGGTGATCTAAAATAAAAGGATAATGTAGCTTGATTTGATTTGCTATTAGCAAAACTCCCATTTCTTGATGATGTAATTCATTATTATCTTTATTCATGGCAATTATATTTTTCAGCGAAGTATCATATCTGTTGTCCAAAGCTAAAACTTTATCATAAGCCAGATCATCGTCTTCAGAACAATTAAAATGTTGAAATAAATCATTACTATCTCTAAACATCTTAAGTATTTTAGTATATATGACCCCTCTACAATCAGGAAATGTAGGTTTTGCGTTAACAAATGAGGAAATGGCACTAGGTCTACCATTAGTTGAGCAAATTAAGCAGTCAAGTAAAACAACTGTAGTCCATAATTTCGAACCATAAACATCTCTTTGATTTGCAACATGAATACCTAACCTATAACAAGAGCAAACAACTGAAAATAATAAATTCCAAGATTCTTCACTTCTATGATGACAATAATGATTCTCTGCTAATAACAATTGACCAGATATTTTTTCAGGGCAATCTTCAGTAGAAGATGCTAATTTCGGAAATTCTTTTAAGATAGTATTTAGTAGTTTAGGTGGAAAGTCATTCATATGTCTTGAAGAAAAAACCATTATCGCATAAATAGTTAAAAGAACTTCATTTCTGAATTTTAAAGTTGATAGGCCTTGATACAGCAAATCATTTGAGAAATGAGATGGATCTAAAACGTCACCAGACAAAGAAGAGCTGGCAATACTTTTATAGATTGAGAAACAATTCAGTATTAATTTTTGAGTATCACTTAAAGAGGATTCGCCTTCAATTAAAGGGAAAGAGTGCAGTCTTTCAGGCTTAGACACATCATTACTAAGTAAAGTATACTGAGCAGCAGTGGAAACTTCTGCTGCAGAATTAAGGCCGTAGTATCTTGAAGAAGAACTATGTATGAATCCATTTGATGTTAATCTTATTCTTGAAGAAAGAGGATTGGGATCCACTAAACTGGGTAATGGTGTTGGTAAAACCTTTTCTATTTGAGCCGTTATATCTGCGGGAGTTGTGGAAGTAGTTGAAAAAGCAGGACTGGCCGGATAACTTGAACTTGAAGGTGTGCTGGAATTTGGAGATAAATGTGAAGTTGGAAACTTCTTTTGTTTAGTAATTTTATCAGTAGTTTCATGAGAACATAATCTTTTGTAAACTCGTTCATGGAGCTTTTCCAATGGGATAGATCTAAAGGTCTTGGGATATTCACAGGTAGAGCTTCTTCTTAAACAATTGGAGCAAGTTGGTCTTTCTTTGTTACATTTCACTTTTCGATTTTTACACTGAACACATGACAAAGCCACCATTTTTAGTTAGAAATTGGAAGAGAATTTTTAAAGGGTAAAGAAAGTTCAAGAAGGCAAAATAATGTATTTAAGATAAAACTATCATTTCTGACTTCCGAAGGTTTGATTTCCGAAGGTTTGATCACCGAAGGCCGTACACCGACCGAAGACATGATTACGTAAAAATAACACCACCTAGCCCCTCTCTTGGACTTTGCTGACAAAATTGTTCAACATCTTGGTGTACGGATGTATAATTAATGATTACAGTTACCCGGAAGTTAAATTTATACCCTCCAAGAGAATTAATCTAGGCAGACCCACGATAGATTCAAACAAAAACACCCGTGAACCCAGAGAAGTCGGCTTCAAAACACCCAAACACAGACAGTTACCTATTATTCTCTGGATCACAAAACATAGATCAACTACAAATCTTTCATCACTTTAAACAATGATCTCAGAAACTGAAACAGATGGCCTCACAAAGGATATACAAGCTTCCATCGATGGTTTAGATCAAAAGAAACAACATCAACCACAACATGTAGATGAGATTGATAAAACTCACCCTTCTAGCACTTCCAAAGATTCACAGCAGATTGAAATCCCTGATTCCGTTATTGATGAAGAGTTATCAAAGTTAGGTGTTAATCCAACAACTTCAACTCAATCTGATAATGAAGCTGCTGCTAAAGAAGCTGCTGATGCTGTACTTGCCGTTGAAGAACATCTGAAACATGTTTTGGCTACTAATACTCCAGAAGAAAAATCCAACTTCATTTTAAAAGATAAAGAATTTTATATTATTAATAGATCTAATAAAGACGAAGAGGATATTGATTCCATTATTGAAAATTTAGGTGGTAAGGTTGTTGAATATAAAACTGACAATTCGATCGCGTTAGCCAAACCAACTACCGCTATACCCAATGATATCAATTATGATGTTTACTCCTTTAATTATGTTTACTCAGCTCAAAAAGAGAATTTGGTACCTAGTCTGGAGGGCTTTAAGATTAAGAAAAACTCTCAATTACCAACAAATTTATCTATTGATTATGGTGCATATGCTGATTCTTTAGCTAATGAAAAGTCAACAGAAAATACTGAATCAACTTTGCCACCTCCACCACCTTCAACCGACACTATAGATGGTACTCCGCTTGCTCCTTCTGCTAATTCCATTCAAAAGAAAAAATCTGCAAAGTTTAATGATATTGAAGATAGTGCAATTTTAGAATTAGTTAGAAGAAATCCAAATTTAAGATCAACTCATAGTTTTTTTGCAAAAATTGCAGAATTACCAGTTTTATCCGGTCACACAGGTAATTCTATCAGATTTAGATTTAGAAAAATTTTATCGGATAAATTAGATTGGGTTTATGATATCGATCCAAAAACAAACCAACCTAGAATTGATGAAAATGGTACCCCAATTAAAATTAAAGAGCTTCCAAGTTTAATCAAATCCCAATATACTTCAGAAGAGGATTACTCTCTATGTAAACAAGTTTTACATTTCAAAGAAAATATTACTGATTATCAAAGAAAAAGAAAAATGGATAATACTTCTGTTCCAGAATCAGTATTTGCTTCATTGGTTGAGAAAAACCCAAGACATACCGCTATGTCATGGAGAGATAGATATAGAAAATTTGCTTCCAGATATGGCTTACAAGAATATATTAATTATTATGAGGCTTGCAAGGCCAACGGGGAAGAACCTCAGCCTATGAAGAATTTAAGTTCAAGAGTTAGAAATGGTAGTGGTAAAGGTACTGAAAGAAAATCAAAAAGACAAAGAACCACTCCATCTTCTGATAAAGATTTAAGTTTACCTGTCGATGCTGCTAATTTAGAAAGAATTCAAGAATTGGCAAGAGTATCAGTCGAACGTAAAGAAGAAGATAGTGTTGATAAACAAGATAAAGATAAGAGTGATAAGAGTAAAGATGATGTTACTGCGGGTGCTAACTTATTCATGGATGCAAATGAAGATGAAATTAAGGCATTAAATATGGATCTGGAAAATATTTTGGATCCAGAAACTTTAATTCCTTATGAAGCACTAGTTAAATTGGAGCCACACCCAATTAAGAATAGACCAATCGATCCAAATATTATAGAAGAAAAATCGAGAGACGTTACCGAAATTTTAAATAAATTTGGCTCTACATTTACAACAACATACGATTTATTTAAAACCGTTAACGAGAGTACAGGAATTTCTATGAGATGGTTAGGTTATTGGTTTGATTGCTCTTGTGGTCATTTAAATGTTTTTTTGGATGCTATCTTAAATTATATTAGAACAGGTGAGTTAATACTGGAGGAATTCCCAGGTTTTTGGACTGATAAACATGATACGATGTTAAAGAATGATTCTAACTCTGAGGAATTATTAAAATTACATGGTTTAGAAAGTGTAACTAAGAGAAAAGAAGCTTTGTTTGGTTCACCCAATAATGAATGATTAACTTGTTTGTTGGTGATTGTTTTTACTTTTATTTCTGTATTCTTTGACGTTCTTCTCCCGTACCTCCCTCGCCCTTATATATTTTTATGTTATTTTACTGTATTTTTTGCTGATCCTTTTTCCTTTTTCTTTTAACTTCATGTTTATTTTGTGTATGAAAAACATGATTATTGTATTATACTAACTGGTAATTCATAATAGTTAAGTTTCAGGTACTTGGATATTCACGACATGATTGTGTATATTTTAATGACGTTCCTTAATTTCAGACGCTAGTTCATTATTTACTAACAACCAATATAACTGCAGTTGCAAATACAAACATGGTAGTATCTTTTCTTTACAACTCAATTCAATAGTTTTAATTTGCTTTTACCTTATTATCAACTGAGTTACCAGTACACTCAATAAATATACTCAATTCACTTGACTCGTACGTCATGTCCTTATCAGGAAAAGTCGCTATTATTACTGGTAACAAAAACTTAGGTAAAGAAACTGCCATTGCCCTTGCTAAAGAAAGTTTGACTTGGATTTACAATATCAGTCTTCAGGTAAAGCTGCCACCGATAAATTAATTTAAGAGTTAGAATCAGAATACAAAATCAAGGTCATTGGCCTTCAAGGTGATTTAACTACCGAAAAAGCTACCGAAGAATTGTATGACATTCTTTCCCAATTTGGTAAAGTGGACATTGCAATTAATAACGTCGGTATGGTTTTGAGAAAAAATTTAAGTGAAATAACAACAGAATAATATGGTAACGTGCTATCAATTAACACCAGATCTCCTTTCTTTTTCTTAAGAGCTGCTAACAAAGTTGCAGAAGATGGTTCAGTTATTATGCTAACATCATTATTAGCTGCCTATACTGATGGTTATTTGGTCTACCAAGGTCTACCAAGTTTCTGAGTCTGGTGTTCATCGCATGGTCAAGATATTATCCAAAGAAGATAAAAAGAGAATTTCTTACAACTGTGTTTCCCCCAGGTCCAATGGATACTCCTTATATGATCAAGAAAATGAAGGTAGAATTTGTTTCTTCAAGATTCAAATTGCTGCCAACAGATTAACTGAAATTAGTGATATTGTCCCAATTATTAATCTTTCAGCTAATAATGGTCATTGAATGACTGGTCAAAACTTATTTGCTTCTAATGGTTTCACTGCTCTTATTTCAAGTAGGAGCAGATTATTGATTTTTATTTATGGAGTTTTTTTTTGTTATTTATAAAACTGGCTTTATATACTTTGTTTTTTGAATAATATGTATAGTGTCTTACCTTATTCAGGAAATGGTATCTGTTTGGACTTTACATTAAAACTCTGCAAGGTCAACTTGTAATCACCAGTAGGACTGTAGAAAGAAAAATTAACTGATTAGGCAATCCAAGAATACCAAACTGCACGAAAGTGAATTGCCCCTTATCAATTCTTCAAATTTTCTTTCTATTCGCTAAACGATCAGTTACGAGTTTAAACTACTTTTCTTGCTTTACCAAATATAGTATTTTGAAAGTACGATAATATATTCTAGACAAGAGAATCTCATCAAATAACAACATGACAATTAAGCAAAAATTAGATAAATTCTACTTTTACTATTTTTTAATTCATATTCCAATAACAATCTTAATAGATTCATCATTTATAATCCCACCAGTAGCAGCCTTGCAGTCTCAACTTGTACATTTCCATATAACCCAAAACCACGATTTTTTAGCAGCCAATCCTGAATTATGGATGAAGACTTTTGTTCTGATTGAGTTGTTGTTTCAATTGCCTTTATTTATATTATTTGTTTTCAAATATTTAAAAAATGGATTCTTTGGTATTAAACTATGGTTACTTGCATTTATTTATGGATTGAATGCCAGCTTTACTACTTTAATCTGTATAGTTTATGTTTGGAGTAATGGTGCTGAAAAAGGATTAACTGATTCTGAGGTTTACAATTTGATTGGTGTTTATTTCCCAACTTTTTTGATCCCATTTATTATTGCAGTCGATCACTATTACAGGATTAAAAACGTGTTATTAACGAAAGCTGATGATAAGAAAGAGTAGGTTCTAGGTAACAAAAATTTTAATTGATCAATAATATTATTATTCATAAAAGTAATAGGATGAAATAGAGATGAAGTAAAAAGAAGAAAACGTCATAAAATTCGTACGCATAATAAAACTAAAAAAAAGTACTTTAGTAAAGCAGAAGAATAATTTAGAACTATATATTCTATCAGCTAATTAAGCAGAATACTTAGCAATCAATTCATCTACCAATTCAATATATTCTTTTTCAGCTTCTTCTTGGGTTTTACCTTGGTTTTCTTCCCAAGCTTCCCATTTGTATTTACCTTTGAAATCAAAAACACCTGGCTTTTGGGTAGTATTATCACCAACAGTGGCTTGTTTGTATAAACCGTATAACTTTAATAATTCATCATCAGTTGGTTTTTTTGTCAAGGTTTGCACAGCTTTGGCCTAGATTATGGAATCAAAAGGGAGTAACATTAGTATCAAGTTTATCGATATCTTCAAAAATGTGATTGAATCTATTCCAAATTACAAGAGCATACTTTTTCTTCAAATAAAGTAGATGGCATTTTATATTCTGTATTTTATGATTGTGTGGTGTTGTTGTAAGGTGTAATGATAAATAAGTGAAGAAAAGAGAGAAGACGGCCAGTTTTATAGATACAAAGATCATATGAAATTGTTGAGTAGTTACGTAAGCAAGGATTAGGTGCTGAGAGAATAATAAAACGTCGATTGACTTGATATATCAGCCACATATCTTACCAGCCACATAACTGGGTGAACTTGGCAATATTATTTTGAAAATAAATAAACACGGTTGTGGTTACGTATCTTAGAGTAGTTCCTTCAAATTGAGGAGGGTTACTATATTATCTTATTGTCAATTCAGATTCCATAGCTATTATTGAAATGTTTGGGATATTAAAAAGCAAGAGAACTATCCTTTTAGTGGTAGGAGTGCTCTTCCATCTCTTATACCTATGGTCCATCTTTGATATTTACTTCGTGTCCCCTTTGGTCCACGGAATGAAGCAACATCAATCTACCACTAAACCTCCTGCTAAACGTTTGTTTTTAATTGTCGGTGATGGTCAAAGAGCAGATAAAACTTTGGGCTTGACTTTGCATCCTCAGACCCAAAAGGAAGAATATTTGGCTCCTTATTTAAGGTCAATGATTTTGGAAAAGGGTACTTATGGAGTATCCCATACTAGAATGCCAACTGAATCAAGACCAGGTCATGTTGCCATGATTGCCGGGTTTTATGAAGATGTTTCTGCTGTTACAAAAGGTTGGAAAGAAAATCCAGTTGATTTTGACTCAGTTTTAAATCAATCTACACATACCTATTCTTTTGGTTCTCCAGATATACTACCAATGTTTGCAGCTGGTGCTTCGGATAAAACGAAAATTGATACTTGGATGTACGGTCATGAATTTGAAGATTTTTCTAGTTCTTCAATTACATTGGATAAGTTCGTTTTTGACCACGTGTACTCCTTATTTGAAAATTCAACTACTGATTCTAATTTAGACAAACAAATTAGACAAGAAGGTAACGTTTTCTTTCTACACTTATTAGGTACAGATACTTCAGGCCATTCTTATAGACCTTACTCGGCTGAATATTATGATAACATTAAGTACACAGATGCAGAAATAGCTAAACTAGTTCCTTTTGTCAACAAATTCTTTGGGGATGAAGATACAGCATTTATTTTCAATGCTGATCATGGTATGAGTGATTTTGGATCTCATGGTGATGGCCATCCTGATAATACTAGAACACCTTTAATTTGCTGGGGTGCCGGTATCAAGAAACCTATTATAGTTGATCCTTCCGAAAATGAATATTTGAAAATAGAACGTGAAGAAATGAAAAGCTGGAATTTAGACTCTGTGAAGAGACATGATGTTAAACAGGCTGACATTGCTTCATTAATGTCTTATTTAGTGGGTTTGAACTACCCTTCAAATTCTGTTGGTGAGTTACCAATTGAATTTATTGATGCTCCTGAAAGTGATAAAATTAATGGTTTATACCTAAATTCTTTGAGCATTTTAGAGCAATATTTAGTTAAACTAGATGAAGTTAAAGATGCACAATTCAAGTTTGTTGGTTTTCCTAAGTTCGAAACCAAATCAATTGATGAATACAAAAGTGAAATTGAAAATTTAATTAGTTTCGTTGAAAGAGACGATGTTTCTAAAGAAGTTGAAACTATCAAATTGATTGAGGAATTTAGTTCAACTATATTAGAAGGTTTAGATTATTTACAAAAATACAATTGGTTGCTGTTGAGAACCATTGTTACTATGGGATTTGTTGGGTGGATTATCTATTCTTTCACTATTTTCTTACAGCTATTTATTTTAAAATCAGCCTCTGACCAGCCAACTGGCATCTTTAATTATGCTTTCTTTGCTTCTGTCACCTCAGTTTTAGTCTACACATTATTTTACAAGAAATCTCCAGTGATTTATTATATGTATTTAGCTTTCCCGGTTTTCTTCTGGCAACAAATTACTTCTCTACACTCTGATCTTTTTTCTGGATTATCTCAATTCTTTAAAGGTTTGAGTGCTTTTAGCATTTGCCTAATTTTAGTTTCCACTTTTGTTTTCTTTGAAGCCATCGCCTACGGTTTCACCCATAGAGAAATGTTTTCAGTTATTTATGTCTTTGTCGCTTTCTACCCATTGTTAGTTTCTTTCAAAACATTCAATGCTACAACCATTATTCCATGGATTTTTAATTGTTTGTTATTAACCTATTTCCCAATTCAGAATCCAGTTAAGACCGAAAGTTTAAGTTCAATTGTTATTTCCGGGTTACTTGTTATTCTAACTACTTCTATAGCATTCACATATATATCAAAAACTATTGAATTATCAAGTCATACTAAAGTTTTAATTGCAACCCAAATTGGATTGGTTGGTTTAGCTCTTTTTTCAACCACTAGAGCTGTTATTTCCTTGCAAGCTAGGGATGGGTTACCCAAAGATGCACAGATCCTAGGGTGGATCAATATTCCGGTGTCTTTAATTGTATTACCTAGTTTACATTTCCTGAATTCTAATCCCGATTTCATAGTCAGATACTTGATTCTATTCTTAACATTTGCTCCCGCTTTCTTAATCTTAACTATTTCATTCGAAACTTTCTTTTACTTGTTTTATGCAACTTACATTTATCAATGGATTGAAATTGAATCTTCAGTAATAAATAATTCTAAAAAATGGTTACAGTTATTGAGGGTTGCAGTTATCGGGTTTTTCAACGTTCAAATTGCTTTCTTTGGTACCGGTAATATCTCTTCAATTTCATCCTTTTCCTTAGATTCCGTTTATAGACTCTTACCAATTTTTGACCCCTTTCCAATGGGGGCTTTATTAATGCTGAAATTAATTATTCCATATGTTTTACTGTCAATTGGGTTAGGATTAATGAATTTGAAATTGCATTTGAAGCCATTTAGTTTAAGTGCATTATTGATTTCTCTCTCCGACGTTTTGTCTTTAAACTTCTTTTACTTAGTTAGAACTGAAGGTTCTTGGCTAGATATTGGTTTAACTATATCGAACTATTGTGTTGCCATTCTATCTTCGTTGTTTGTATTGCTATTAGAAATTGCTTCTCATTTCTTATTAAAAGGTGTTGAAGTTAAGAGTATTAAAGTTAATAAGGCATTGATTAATAATGATGAAATTTATCAAAAAGATATTATGAAATTGATTAATGAAAACGTTAGTGATGGTGGATCGATTGCTAGTAGAGTTAGAAGAAGAACTAAAAAGGCTTAGATGTACTAGACCACAAATCATTTTTCTTTTCCAAGGCTTGTTTTCTATTTTTTGTATATTATTTATTTCAAAGAAACCCTATCACTTTGGTGCCCTATTTGTTCAACTCCATATAAAAAAGTCTTATTATGATAATGTTTTTCTTGAAATATTTTTCCTCTTCCCTTTTTTTTCTTTCAGTTTATCTGTATTACATTTTTAAATAGTCTACCATTAATTTTTAGTTAGTTCAAGAACTAAGTTCAATGTAATATTGTACAATCTCACTAGTTATAGCTTTGGATCTATTTATCTAGACATTGGAATATTCCGTAGTTAAAGGAATTAGGTAAAGCAAGCACAAATTAAAGAAAATAAGAGAAGCAAATTCAGAGATATGCAGCGGTAATTCTACAACACCTATACACCACTTAACCAAACTACTACCTGTTATTCTGTGTATTCGTATTACCGTAACCTGAGCAAACTATTCTGAGATCATCCACAAATAGACAATTTATTTGCCATTGATTAATTAAATACCATTATGGTGCTATTAATTCACAAGCTTGTCTTGCTAATCTGTTTTATGTTTTTTTGTCCATTGCAATCGGAAGCAGTGAAAGAATATTTATTCAAAAGATGTGATCAGTCAGGCTTTTGCAACAGAAATAGACATTTTGCTCAAGAGGTTATTAAGCAAGGATCTGAATATGAATCGAGATACTCAATAGATATTTCCAGTTTAGTTATCGAGGATGATTCAGGTTTTCTTGTGGCCAAATTATTGAAAAGGTTAAATGATGGATCCCATGTTGATTTAAGCTTACGTGTTTCGGTGTTAACTGATAACAATTTAAGACTTCAAATCGATGAAATCAATAGAAGTACGAATCAAAACATAGTGACACAACAGAGATATAATGAAGCTGGAAAATGGGCATTTGTTAAGGAACCAGGGCTTATACCCTTCACACACTCGTTAACTACTGATGATTTGACTTTGAATTGGGGTGATTCTTATGAAACTAAGATTGATCTATACCCTTTCAAGCTAACCCTATCATACAAAGGGAAACCTACATTAGTGATAAATGATAGAAACTTATTAAATTTGGAACATTACAGATCAAAGTCAGATGAAAATGCAGAGGATTCAAATCATATTGCTCCTGAAGAATCCACATTTGATGCCTATTCTGATACTTTCAAGGATTCTAAAAATGACAAACTACCATTAGGTCCTGAATCTGTAGCTTTAGATTTTACTTTCCTCAATACATTGAATGTTTTCGGTATTCCTGAACATGCAGATTCTTTATCTTTGAAAGATACCACAGAAGGGGAACCATACAGGCTTTTTAATGTTGATATTTTTGAATATTTAACTCAAAGTCGACTTCCAATGTATGGTTCTATTCCATTAATGATATCCGTTAATGCTGACCACAGTTCTGGAGTCTTTTGGGTCAATTCAGCAGATACGTATATCGACATCAAGAAAGTTCAAGAAACCGAGTTTGATGAAAAGAAAATCGAACAAAGGGTAGAACCTAAAAAAGTTCAAACTCATTGGATGTCAGAGACGGGTGTTCTAGATGTTATCCTATTTGTTAAGGACTCACCATCTCAAATCTCTTTTTCATATGGTGATCTGACTGGTTTCCCTCCTTTACCAAATATGTTCTCATTGGGATATCATCAGTCTAGATGGAATTACAATGATGAACAAGATGTTTTAGACGTAGTAGAAAAATTTGATGAAAATTTGATTCCTCTTGATACGCTGTGGTTGGATATTGAATATACAAATGAGAAGAAGTATTTTACTTGGGATTCTGAAGCATTTCCCGACCCGGATAGAATGCTAAATAAATTAGACGAAACTGGAAGATCATTAGTTGCCATTATTGATCCTCACATGAAGGCAGGACATGATGTCTCACAAGTTATTGAGAAATTGGGTGTTGTTATTAAGAATTCAGATAATGAGGGTACTTTCCATGGACATTGCTGGCCAGGAGACTCGATTTGGATCGATACTTTAAATCCAAAGTCCCAAGAATTTTGGGATAAGCAGTATGCAAATGGATCTAGGTTTATGGGACAATCTACTAATTTACATCTCTGGAATGATATGAATGAACCGTCCGTTTTTAATGGGCCTGAGACCACTGCTTCAAAAGATCAAATTCATTATGGTGGCTGGGAACACAGATCTGTTCATAATCTATATGGATTGACCTTTCATGAGGCTACTTATAACTCCTTGCTAGCTAGAAATGCAAATTTAAGACCATTTGTTTTAACACGTTCATTCTATGCAGGCTCTCAAAGAAGCGCAGCAATGTGGACAGGCGATAACACTGCTACATGGGAGCATTTAAGAGAATCAATTCCAATGGTTTTGACATTAAATATAGTTGGGTTTCAATTTTCAGGAGCTGATATTGCTGGATTTTTTGGTAATCCAGATAATGAACTAATGGTTAGATGGTACCAAACGGGTATTTTCTACCCATTTTTTAGGGGGCATGCTCATATTGATTCCAGAAGACGTGAGCCATATATTGCAGGTGGGGAATATACAGATATTATGAGGGATACAATTGCATTAAGATATAGATTATTACCATTGCTATACACTGAATTTTACAAGAGCTCAATTGATGGGTCACCAATTGTAACTCCATTATTTTACTCTCATCCAGAAAATAAAGACACATATGAAATTGATGATCAATTCTTTTTTGGTAAATCATTATTGGTTAAACCAGCAACTCAACCAGGTCAAAAGGAGTTGTATATTTATTTGCCAGATGATGAACAGTATTATGATTTTAATGATTTTACCAATTATCAAGGTAAAGGCTATCATAATCTTGCAACATCATTAGATAAAATACCAATGTTAATAAAGTCTGGCAGCATCATTCCAACGAAACAAAGATATAGAAGATCTTCTGAATTGATGAAATTTGATCCATACACTTTATACCTAACTGTTGACAGTAACAATGAGGCTGTTGGTGAATTATACATTGATGACGGTGAAACTTTTAATGCTATGACTAATGGAGATTTTGTTCATTTGAAATTTACATTTAAAAATGGAAAATTAACTTCTAAGTTAATTGACGGCAATAATAATAAATTATTTGCTAGTCAATTAAGTAAAGTTAAATTGGAGAGAATTATTGTTGTTGGTTACGATAAATTACCCAAAACTGTTAAAGCTGAACAAGGAGGTAAAAATTGGGATGCTGAAGTTTTGAAGGATGATAAATCATTCACTGTTAGAAATCCAGCCGTTATTATTAATGACGAATGGACAATTAGTTTTATTTAAACGATTTTTTAACAAGATATATTTTCCTTTCCTTGGTTCTTTTATTTGCTATTTCTGTGCCTGAATTTCAATTCTAAAATTTTTTCGATATACTATAGTAACTTAAAAATATAAAACAAATAAAATTCAAATGAAAGATATGTAAAATATAGAAATAAAGTGCAAATACCCAAATAAAACAAAAACATTAACTTTTACCTTAATGACAAGCCAAACTATCAGACTTCATAAGTGGAGCACCATAAAGTCCAAATAGAAACTTACCAATACCTGCACCAACGGTAACAGCACTCATAATCCACAAATTGAAAGACATAAATAACAACATAATCATAAAAGAGTAAAGAACGGTGAAAGCGTATACCAAGCCAACTTTATATTTTAATTTTCTCAATTGATTCTCAGTAACAGAAGAACTAGTAATACCGGATTTCAGATTTGAATAGCTATATTCTAATGAATTGGACCATCTTTTAGTTAATTCGTATAGTGCAGTGAAAATAATAATAACAAATATACTTAAAACTAATTGTAACTTTGTTTCAATCATCCATTTGTTAGTTAAAATACATAGGTTTTCATAATCAGCATTCAATGTCATTTTCATGTTACACATCTTCATTCCACCATGGTCTGGCATGTCTGGCATATTCATGCTTGAGTGTTGCATCATAGAGTGATCCATGTTTGAAAGTTTTGAGAAGTCTGATATTTTTGTCTTAAGGATTCCTTCTATATTTTCCAAAACAAGTGGCAAACGAAAAAAATAAAAAATGAAATCGAGATATATGTTTAGTTCAGTCTGATGCCTGGTAAACAATTCAACTCAAACAAATTGCTCGTCTCGGTATATCTCAGACTCTTAACCTCGAATTATTCCGAGATAGGGGTCCTGCGATAGATCAATATATTAACTAAAGATACCATGTAATCATGAAAAGGCAAAGAAACAGTATAAACGCACATACACAAAAACATTATTTCAATTAAGAATTAAAGGGATTATAAACAGTTTTCAGCAATTCCGGATCTTTCAACTTCAAACGTATAACTGTTTCCTTAGGTTCAATGGCGATAGATTCAGGAAATTGGTTCATCTCCAATGGATTCAAATTCAAGCTTTGGATCTTGTTAGTTCCATGACCATTCCCAGTAGTGTCCTTCTCTTTAACAGGGTCAAACAGCAATAAGAATTTACATGTTAAAACATATAATTCTTTAAAGGCCAAATTGTTACCCAAGCACATTCTAGACCCAATGCCAAATGCCAAATGTCTTATGGAATCATCCAACTTACTTTCATCTCTCACATCAAGAAATCTTTCTGGGATAAACTCTCCTGGCTTAATAAATTTATTTTCATCATGATTACCAGCCCAACAGTTCATAAAAATTGTTGTGCCTTGAGGTATTAGAGCATCTTCGTAAACCATATCTTTTGTTAATTCTCTGGGTAAGGCCATTGGTAAGACGGTGAATAATCTTAACGTTTCTTTAATCATGGCAACTATATAGACACATTTGACACTTATATGGCATTCATACCAAGCTCTAGCTGGATCATTATCATGAACCTTCAATAACTCTTTGTAAGCTTTAGAAACAATATGTGGAGACTGAGTCATTTGTAACATTAAATATTGAAAATTCAATGGAGTATTATCCAAGCCCGCACTAACCATAGTTAAGCAAACACTTCCAACTTCATGCTCTGTAATTGATTTATAGCCTTCAGTATAGTAATAATGCATTAAACTTTTCTGCAGAGAAGTTTCATCAGAATCTAAATTCATGTGGGTATATTTAGAATAATTACGTAGATATATTTCTCTTCTAGTATATAAATCATTTGAAATAGCTTCTTTCTTGGAAATCTTATTAATCAAATATCTAAACAATGAAGGCAAATAATCTTGAATATTTTGAATATGTGATCTGATCTTTGTTATGTAGTTTTCAACATAAATAATTTCATTTGCTTGCATTCTTTCAGATTCTTTTGTATAATCAATAGAATATCCATAAGTTAGACTTAAAGCTACGGCTAGATGAAAGTATTGCGCTTCTTTAGTTAAATCCAAGTCAACGTAATTATGCTTTTCATCTTTAGTTTTCCAAACTCTGGAAACCATTTTATCAACTTCTTCATCTATAACAACAGAATTATATGATCTACTTCTGGTTCCATTCAACAATTTTGTGGCCATGAATTTTCTTGATTTAACATACGAGTCTCCAAATGGAGTGGTACCAACTGTATATACACCAGATTTGGATAAAATTTTATGGAAAGTATGTGAGGTTGGCCTTGAATTGTTACCTTTAGTGGCACCACAGCAATATAATTTAGTTATAGATTGAAATGAGTTTGCAACAACAACTCTTTTGGAACCAAGTCTAATTTGAAAAACGGGACCATACTTGTTGGCTAACCGTGCTAACTTAAGACAAGGCGAATCCTTGAAAGTCAGAGCATAAGGATAAAGTATAGAGAGGTTTCCCCAAATTGGCCAAAATGAAAGTACTGATGGAATATTTTTGATTCGTTTAGGCTTATAAAAAAATGAATCAATTAAGAGTATGATAAAAAAGCCCAAGAACAATACTTCAATTAGACGACATAAGTAGTGAAGTGTTGCATTGACTGGAATAGAGAGAACAAATAGTTCATCTAGTGAGTCTGGGCCAAGCAGAAGGAGCATAACTAAAATAACTAAAATTTAGTTTATAGTATAAAACTCCTTAAAAGTAAGGAATAGTTTTGATGTTCTAGGACTGGTATATACACAAACTAGTTTTTCTTAGAAGATGCTCCCACTTTGGTTAAACAAGAGCATAAGAATTGGCACGCGCACAACTCAAAAGTCAAAAGTCAAAAGTCAAAACAATCAAAACAAACAAGTACTGCCTGGAAAGAACACTAAACATAGGACACAACCTACAAGACCATTCCCAATATCAACGTTATGTCACAGAGTCTACAAGATGCTATGTCCAAATTTGAGACTTTGAAATTGCAAGTGGATGGCCTTCAGAGCAAAATAGAAGAGTACCTAGCCAAAGTACACAGTAAAATTATCACGAAGAAAAGAGAGTATGAACAAGCATTAACACAGATATCGGACCAAGAAAGAGAATTACAAGAAAATATAAGCAGACTAAATTTAACACAGCAAGAATTAGTGGAAAAGATTAATGATGAGGTTAATAGGCGTGACAATTCTTCTCTAAAAGTAAAGGAGTACTCATTGCAGCAAGATGAAATTAAAAAACAGAAAGATAAATTTGAACAAGAAATAAAAAACATGAATATTAAAATAGATCAAACATTGCAGGAGGTAAAGAAACAACGTGAATTTATAGCAAATCAGACTAGTCTAATAGATGATAAGAACTATCAATTCGAGCAGTTACTTGGATTAAGAGTAGAAACAGGTAATTCCGATAACCTGATAAGTTTCATATTTAAGAATGTTGATCCTGATGATTTCAGCAAGGAAGTTTATTTTGTAATGGATCCTGAAGAATATAACATAGTAGAAACCAGTCCTAAACTAGATAACAGTACACTGTCTAAAGTGATGGGTAATTTCAAGAGACATAAAGAAATTGGATATCTTTGGAAAGATATGAGATCGGAATTAAAGAATAAGTTACTAGCATAAGTTGTTTCAACCTTCATATGTTGCATTATTCATAATTTGATGACAATTTTCAATACTATTAGTTTTGTTTTGGGTGTTATGTTTACTTCTTTTCCGCTTAATTTGTTTTGTTAGATTTTTATCTGACTTTTTTTACCTGTATTTTACTTATTTTGTATTAGTTAGATTGTTTTGATAATATATATTATTAGCTGGTGTATAACTCAATTGGAGTTCTACATTATAATTTGTGAATTGTAAATATCTTGAACTGAAAACCGCGTCACTCATTTTTTCAATTTGGAGGTCGAACTGTTGAACTCTTAGTATTTTTTCTTCCTATGAACCATAAACGTAGCAACAAAATGTCATCTGAAGAACACAAGATAGATATAAATGAATCTGATGCTAGCACTGAAAAGGAAGATCACGTCATTACTCCTAAAGTATCACCCAAACGAGACAATGATTTAACTCCAACTCTAGATCCACCAACAACATCACTAAAACACAAGCTAGATGAGCCTGAAGAGCAAGAACAAGAAATTAAATATGAATCAACGGAGGAAAAAACACCACATACAGATAATATCAGGACAGAATCGCCAGAGCCAGGAATATTTCAACAACTTGCAAAGAAACAAAAAACTGAATCTCCGACACCTCAACCAATTCCATTAACAACAAATATTGTAACTACGTCAAAATCGAAAGAATCTACTCCTCTTCTTGGCGAAGCGCAAGTTAATCATACAGGAGGTAATAATCGTCAGAATAACAACCAAATTAACACTACTAGCAGTGGTAGTGCCAAATCAAACAGACCAAAATATGAAATCATTGATGGATCTGAGGTTAGAGTTTTTTTAAATCGTTACGTTACTAACTATTTAACCTCTAGTTTGAATCAAATTGTGTCAGACTGGGAAACCGGAAAAATATTCAAAGATGAGAGTGATATTGATGAAATTAAAGGAGAAGAAGAAAATGGAGCTACTGCTACAAATTGTGGTGCAAAGAAATCAGGAACAAATATTAAAGATGGTGACGTTTTGCTTAAATTAGGAGAAATGCTCATTGAGAAAGGAAAATTATTGAATGAAGGTAAAATCAAAAATGACGACGATCTCACTGCTTGAATGACTTTATTTATACCATTAGTTTGTATTACTACTACTGTATATTAGTTTCCTGATCAATTTATATACTTAAAAATGATCTCATATTAGATAAATGACAAGAACAAAGAACAATGTACAAAAATGAAAAAAATAACACCTAAATTCACCAAGTAAAAAATATTAATAATAGACAACTTACTCGTTGAAAATTAAAGATTGTAAAAATAAACGTATATACAACGGAAAAACTAAAAAATTAATAATAGCAATTATAAGAAAGTAAGAAAGAAGCAGTAAAACAAATCACAACAGTGGAATATTCAATCAAAATTGTTCTTCAATTGATACACCACTACTTTCTTGAGAACTTAACAATTTCAAAGTGAATTTGGAACACAGTCTAATTAATCCAACATTCCAGCCCCTGAAAATACCTTCCCAGCCTTGGTTTAATTCATTTTCGTCACTATCCTCCAAAATAATATTAGAGTCAATAGAGTTAACACCTCCGTAATTCACAGGTCTAGTACCAGCAACAATATAATATAATGTTGATAAATATCCATAGTAACCACCAAATTTAACACTTAAATCATCTCGTGAAATTCTCATAACATCAGGTAACTCCTTGCTCGTCAATAAATAATTCACTTGTGCTCTATTATATAATGTTTCAAAAGGTAATTTCACAAATAATCCACAAACTTTAAAAACCAGAAGCAATGAATTATAAATTATTGGAGAGTTATACTTATTGATTTGTAAAGACGCTGTCAGTACATATTCAGGATAATGTTCAGATAGTGATTTGATTAAATTGGTTGTGATATTTGGAACAATTAGATCTTGTGGTGGTGTGAAGATAAAAAGTTTAGGAGCATTCTGTAAAATCTCTCTTAATGATCTAATACCTCTTCCGGAATTTGTAATTATAAATTTCATTCTGATTAGTGAAACAGTAGATAAAAGTAAACTTGTCAACACATTGCTAATAACACTTAAAGCTAAACTTAAATTGACGTTTGGTGAATGTATTAAATCAACAAATAGTGGATCTGGAATACCTAAGGCTCCAGCCAAGAAACCAGAAATCCAAGATTGAATTGTATATTGTAAAGTGTTCATAAAAAAGGAAGTATTGATAGCCTTTAATATTCCTCTAGGGCCTTCTTTGGATATCAGAGCTGATATCACATCTAGAGCATTCAGTGAAAGTGGGTTTATTTGTGCGACCGTTGAAACTTTTGTTGGAGTATTAGTTAATGAAAAGGATAGTGACCTAGCTGATTTAGGAGTTGATTTTGACTTGGAATTACGATATGTTGATCTAGTTGGTGTTTCATCTGTTCTTGCAAAATACCTACAATCATCATCATCAGAATCATCTTCCTCTTCATACCCATATCTTTTTGCAGATAAACTTTTCACATTCTGTTTATTGTCACTTTTTGTTATTTCCGATTTATTAAATGATCCAACTTGTTGGATGATCTTTGAAATCTCAAAAGGCTGGCTAATCAACAATTTAAAATAATTTCTACTAAAAGAATAAACTAAAGAAGCTACCAATTGCTTCAGATTATACCAATCAAAATATTCTTTGAATTCCAAGTCTGAATAAATATTTTTCTTATAGGTAGTTGAACCGGCAGCTCCACTTCTTACTAAAGGTTTCAGCATTCTTCTTGTTCCATGACTTGATACAAATGTGTTACTACTTAATCTTTCAAATGGTCCTGAATTGTTGTTTGACTGTTGGATAAAGGGTAAAGCCAGAGATATTGACTGATTTGTAGTGTTATCAACGATACCAATTGTAGGCTTGTAGGAAATGGGGTAATGTAGGTCAAACTCTGCTTTGTTCTTGTAAGGTCTAATGGATTGCTCCAGGAGGTCGTTGGAACTTACCATGATGTTTCAATTATAGTACTTGAAATATAGTTGGCCTGGTTGCAGTTGAAGTAAAACTTGAAGCAAAGCTTGGAGCAAGTTCAAGCAGGTTCAAGCAGAGTTGAAGGCAATAAATATGAAGAGATCGCTTTTGCACGCCCGAAATTCGATTGGCAGATCATCTTTCGCTCTTCTCACTTTTACTGTCTTACGCTTTATTTAAGAGATTTTATATGAACAGAAACAAAACAGAACTACGAATAAGAGAACTATAAATAAAATAAAAAGAAATGGTAAACAAAATTTGGGATAAAGATATGAATATCAAAAAAATGAGTAAAGAGAAAAAGAATCAATAACTTTTTATCTATTGTTCTGGGTTGGAAACTCTCCAGGTACTCAATAAATTCAAGTACTTGTAATCGTCACTAGGACCAGGCATACCAAATGAAATAGGAGACATGAAGTAATAAACACCAATTACTAAAGCATACAACAAACCGTAGAATGGCAATGTGAAAGCAGCGTTGTTAATCTTTTTAGTTAACAAATCGGCCATATAACATAAGACAATCATGGCAAAATATAGAGCTGGCATGTAATGATGAACATACAACACTCTACCCATAATCAAGAATGGCAAGAAGTGCAGGAACCAACCAAGGAATGGATACAAACCACCAATCAAGAATAAATTGAATTTTTCATTATCAACAATGTTCTTGGAACCTGGGAAATCATCAATTTGTCTTTGCCATCTTATTAAGTAACCACCTACCAATAGAATAAATGCAATCAAGGTGAAGGTGGAACCCCAAGTATTAGCTGGAGAACCAATCAAGAAGTACTTGATGTTATCGTCACCCCAACCACATAATCTAATACCGGTGTTTAAGGTTGGCCATTGCCATGCTTGTGAAGATAAATCATCTTGTTTTTCTGGATCTGGAACTAATGCATTATTAGTGGCCATCATAGCAATATTCAATTGAATGAAATCTTTCAGGAATCTAGTCTTTGGTAACTTGAAGTCTTCAGGTGGGTTTGGTAGGTTTGAGTTTTCATGATTTTCAATGTTCCACCAAGTTCTCTTATCTCTCTTGAAAGCAGATCTAACACAAACAACTTCACCTTGTCTGAAACCCCATTGAGGGTACTGCAAACCGGTGGTTGCTAAGTAGCATCCTAATTGTTGTGATCTGAATCTAACAGAAGAAGTTAATGGATGTAATCTTAAAGCATCTTCGCTACCTGGTTGATCGACAATTTCAACAATCCAATTATCTTTAGCATCACCAATGGTTAAGTTACCGTAACCAGAAACTTCCCATTCACCAGTACTAACGTGACCTGGAACTTCGTGAGTATGTAAATTTCTTCCGGTAGACTTGTGAACAATTCTCACTGACATACCATCAACAATATAATGAGATTCTCTGAAAGAGTTTCTTTGATCTTCTCTAGTCAATTCAAAGATCCAGTCATTGTTCATATCTTTGTGGGTATAAGTGGTGACTTGCTGTTGAAGTGAGCCATCTGGATAAGTTTGAACATGAGAATGTAATAAACCACCAGTCAAACCTTGATTTTTAAGAGTGACTGTTGATTCAATAGTCATAACATCTCTTGGACCAGAATTTAATTCGGAGCCAACTAAGTTAGCTTGAAATAAGGAGGACATGTTAGCATCACCAGGGCCAGAACCAAATAATAAATCAAAATGAACTTTGAAACATAACATAAAAACAAATAGCGGAACAATGACCAAAGCAATAAATCTGGATATCCAATGACTAACGTATCTCTTGAATGACATGGTAGTTTTCAATTTACCAAATTTATTCCATAAATCAACAATGGTATAAATACCTACTAATGAGGTAACGAATAAACCAACCATCTTAACAGAGCAAACACAACCAATTGAAATACCATTTAATAAGATCCACTTCCACCATTTTCTAGAAAAAGAGTTGGATTCATCCTTGTTCTGGTTATGGAATCTAACAAAGGTGTAAAAGGTGAAAACCGTAAAGAATAATAGCATAGAATCTAATAAAATAAATCTAGCTAAAGTAGTGTAAGAACATTCTAAGGCAACCATAAAAGAAAATAACCAAGTAGATTTTCTATTGAATCCAATTTCCTTCATAGTGAAATAAGCAATAGGAACAACTAAAGCACCAAAGGTAGCATTGAATATTCTCATTTTAACAAAATCAATATATTCAGGATATTCCTGACCAGATGGGAAATCCCAGGAGCCGTTATAACTAGCTAAGTAACCAGATAAACCAACTAACATCTTACCTAAAGGAGGATGGACATCGTGATAAAACTCATGTCTTAAATAGTAAGAACCAAACTTACCAAAGTGAGCTTCATCCCAAACAACATGATTATTAACACCAATCTTGTACATTCTAACAAAAAATGATAGAATAGTAAAAAAGAATGGACCAACAAATGATTCCAACTTATATAGTGTGTTTGCTGTAGACTTCACAGTTTCTCTTGCTGCTTCCGTTGGAGAAATGTCATTTGCAAGGGTTAAATCATTTGCTTGGGCCAATTCCTTTATCTTGGACTTGACTTCTTCCTCAGTGACTTCATCAGAGACAGAGATTTGAACTTTTTCATTTGAAGAAGGCATGATGGAAATTGACTTGGAACGGTACAGATTAAACGTTTAAAAAATGGTATGAAAAATGTGAAAAAGAAAAGATGCAGAGATGAGATGTCTTTTCAAAGTGAGTCACTGAAAAAAGATGGACCCAAGAATAAGTTATAACTGATAAAAGATTAAACTTTCAGTTATGAGGACTAGGACAGTACTTGAGTTTGTGTGGACCGTGAAGAGTTGAAAGTTATTAATTAGCTGTTAGCATAACCCAGAGAAATCACCTTCATTCACAAAACAACAATTTCATTAAACTGACACGTATTTTATCGTGGTGTGCGGCTCGCGTCTCTGAGAACGGCCGACGTGACAGGAGAAGTCGATAAAGAAAAAGGACACGCAAGTTTTCATTAAAGATAATCAGTGTTGTAATGTGTGAAGTTGCTTTAATTCATCATCAAGTTACTTGTATTATAATCCTAAATTATCATCTTTTGATTTTTTAATATCATCAAATTTTTGGTCGGGATTTCTCGGTTAATTTTGCTTGTTTTTGCTTGATATTTTCATCAACATACCAATTGTTTTGATTTCAATTGTTCAATCGAATAACGAGTAACGTTATTTTCAAAATTTGTTGCAATTTTTATGCAAATATAATACTATCTCATTTTATTTCATATTGATAATTGTTTGTTTTTTTTAAAAAAAAAAATTTAAAAAAAAGCTGGACTAATTAGTTTCCGATTTGTTGGTCTCTTACCAAGAAATCGTCTTTTTTATTAGTATAGCCTATAGACCACCACCTATCGTTTTTTGTGCCTCAAATTATCATTTCTATCATGCAGGATGCTGAAAAACAACATTACAATATTCGTAAGTCATATCTTTCCAGACTTCAAACATCTTTCTTTAAGTTTGGCAAGTCAATTCCTCTCTTGAATCCACAACCCAGTTCAACTAAAATAACTTCATCATTATTAAATTCAAAATCTCCTACCAATGCTTCTTCTTTGCAATTTGATGAAAAATCTTTCGAAATATTTGGATATTCGATTTTATTACAAGTTTTTCTACTTTACTTAATTTACTTATATTTTGATCAACTTAATCAATATCATCCATTAGTTTCTGTTGTTTTATTGGGAGGTCATACATCATTATTGGCACAGTCATTAAATCAATATTACCGTAAAGTTATCAATTTAAATAGAAATTTCAAGTTTTATCTGTGGGGTGTAATAAATGGTTTGATGACTAGTTTTTGGATTAATTTTTTGGTTAAGAATTTTGAAACTGGATTAAATAAATTTTTAGTTGATCAAACTTTGGGTGCTCTGGGATTTCAATTTCTTTTCACGTTATATAATATCTTTTGGGAAAGACTAGATTTACGTTCAACCTTCAGTGGTATTTATTTGAAAGCTTTAAAATATAGTTATATGATTTGGCCATTGGTTAGTTTTGTTAGCTTTAATGTTATCGAAAATGAAAGGATTTTGTTTCCTTTGAACTGTTTCTGTAATTTAGTGTTTACAGTGTTGTTATCTTTGGTTACTTAGATTAAATATTAGATCTGATAATTGTTTTGGCCAAATTATTTACTATATAGAATAAATTGTTATCACCTGTATTACTGGCTTCTTTTTCCCCTTTTTTTCTTTTTGATTTTGTTTCTTCTTGCATATCTATTCCATATAAATATATTCTATTCATGTACTTCTCTAAATTATTCATTAATTAGTTATAATCCATCAGAATTGGCACAGTAAACTCAATATCAGCCTTCCTGTGCCTCATTGCTTTAACTTTACCGCCACCATAGCCATAAATTTGACCAATCACAGTGCCATGCCCAGACACGGTTAAAACGGAGAGAATCTGTTTCGAGTTATGATTTCCGATTCGTTAGACAATTATCAACAACAAATAACAGATCTAATTTTCAAGTTTTTAGCAAGGCAAAGGGCAGTTTAGTGTATAGGGCATATTTTTCTTTTGTTCTGGCTACTCAATATATAGATGCTTACTCTTTTTTTTTGCTTTTTACAATCAGCTATATTTGCAATACTTTAATTTCCATTTAAGCAGTCCAGTTGACCTTTTTGTGTTTTCGGAGATATCACAAATTCAGAACATTTCTTTCTATTTTTCATACAAACACAAGGTATTCTCCGTTCATAAATAAATATAAATATATATATATATATATATTTATATATATTGGCTCAAAAATTTGAAACAGATATAGTATGGTTGATGACAACTATTACATCACACCTCATGAAGCAGCCCTAGCTGTGGTAGCTACCTCTATGAAGAAATCAAGATTAAAATTAGAAATCTTAATTATTAACTCTATAATGGGTGCCATGTTATTCAGTGCAGGTGGCATGTTAGACTTACTATGTCAAGCCCAAAATCAAGGTATGATGAGAAATGGCTATGAGGGTATCGTTTATCTACTACAAGGTGCCGTTTATTCAATAGGTTTATTCTATGTAATTAGTATGGGTATGGAACTATTTAATTCAAACATTTTGTTTTTCAGTGTTGGTGTAATGAGAGGTGCTGTTACTATAATGGATCTCGTAATTAGTTGGTTTATTTCATTCTGGGTTAATTTAGGGACGACTATTTTTGTCGTTTATGTGATTTGTCACCTTAGTGGAGTTACTTCTAGAGGAGATTGGGTTACTGGATCCGTTCAAATTGCAGAAACTAAAGAATCTTTTACTTTTATGGAAACTTTTCTTAAAGGTGTTGCGGGTAATTTTTTTGTTTCACTAGCAGTTTATTTACAAATTATGGTTAAACCATTACATGTGAAGTTATGTATGATCTTCTTACCCATTTTCACTTTTGTGGCTATGGGCTTCACACATGTTGTTGCTGACATGTTTTTGATTCCGGCCGGACTATTCAATAATTGTAATTTTGGTTGGGGTAGGTATCTTTGGAAAATCCTACTTCCAGGTGCATTAGGTAACATGGTTGGTGGGTCATTCTTTGGGATTATGATTCCTTGGTATTTACATTTAGTTGTCATTGAGCAAGATATGAAGCAACTACAGCTACCAGCCTATGAAGAAAGAGATGAACAGCCAATGTTGAACATGGATTCAAGAGTTGTTAGAGTTCCAACAGTTAATCCATGTAGTATTGAAACATTGGATGGTGGTGATAGTTCATCAAATGACTATAACATGAAGGAATCTGATTCTTTAGAGCTAAACTTAAATATTCCCGTTCAAGCATTCCAGCCAACTTTAAATAAAGTTTCTTCGAAAAGTACAACCAAATCATTTGTTGCAGTTGGCGGTACCAGACATAGAGTGAAAAAGAAAATCAGATCGCCCAAAGGTGTTTTCCCAGTTGCGGATATGGGACAACCATTGAAAAAAGAAAGAACGATTGCTTCAGCATATATTCCCGGAGGTGAAGAGGATGATGATGATGATGATGATGATGATGATGATGAAAATGATGATGGTGAGAATTCAAACAGATTCAACGAAACCAATCCTTATGATCCTGAAAATGAAAAAATAGCTGGAGCACTAAAGAAAATATTAACTAGATCCAAATCCAGGAGGGAATTTGATATCGAATCTGTCATTGAAAGTGATAGTCCACAACAGCGACCGTTACAACAACCACAACCAGCGGCCACTATGTCTTCTAAAATATTCAGACACTTTTCATTTGGTGGTGGTGGTAGAAATACTGATGAAATTTCAAGAAGATTATCAAAGGCTAGAATTACCAATAAAGCAGCAGCATTATCAAATGATATTGCCGGTATTCATACTAATACTGTTAATTTGAATTTTCATAATCAACATAAATCATCTGTAAGTTCACTTCCAAAAAAATCAGGAACATCACAGAAAGAAACTAGAAAAGTGAGTTCTTCTGCAATCACACCAAGAACAGTACCAAAGAAGCACACTACACAGAACAACAATGCCCAACATTATAAAGCATCACTACAGCAAGAAGAAACAAATTCAATAAATGATGACGAAATCAGGTCTATCGATTCGTATTTTGAAGATAGAGTTGATGAAGAAACCACCAACACTACTGCGAATGTGAATGTGAATTAAATTTTTTGTTCCATGATTTTGCTTTATGGCTTACATGCTATTCAATGATCTACATTTAATTAGTTATTATAATTCGTTTTGTTTTTTTCCATAATTTGTTTTCTTTTTTGCCGTTTCTCGTTTAATTATTGTTAATAAGATGTTCTATACACTTTTATCTGATTCTTTTACATAATTAATTCTTTAATACTATCAATAATTGCATGGTTCAAGCATGATATACACATGTATATAAAAGAATAGGAATACTAAATTCATTAGTCACTCCAAATAACTATCACCTACTTCGCTTCATGTAGTACACTAAGGATAATCATACCTATTTACGTAGTACTTCAAGATCTGGATTTGAACAGCCTTCTTAATATAAACCTAAAAGTCAAATATAATATATTATTCATTCTAAATGATTTCATTGTAATAATTCGTCTTTTGATTTAAACTTTTTCATACCTATTAATAATAATAATTAATATTCTGTTGAGAACATTAAAGGAAAAAAACAGATATTATATTAAAATTAAAAATTAAAATAAAACAGAAAAAACAAACACAAAAGTTTTGAAAAAATCCACCACACCAAAAAACACTAAATAATAAAAAAAACACAGAAAACGACCCTACGCCATAACAAATCATTTAAAAAAAATTTAAAAAAAGAAGCATTGTATAAAAAACTCTAACTGATAAAAAAAGAAGAATGAATATATCAATCTCAGACCAATACATTCATTTTCTATATTCTGTTTAAAAAATGTAATATGAACAAGCAACAAACATTGTAATAACACCAACACAACACAGGCAAAACAACGTAAAAAAAACGGTGGTAGCAACAACAAATTACCAAACATTTCAGTAATGGCAATTTAAAAACCTCATGTAATAAAAATATATCTAATTTTTTCCATAAAAGCAAACACAATTTTTAACCCCAATTATATGTCATCAAAATAAAAAAACACTCACAAACTAAAAAAAAAATATCTTCTTAAATAATAATAGCACGCAAGGCATTGCATTAAACATATTCTTTCTATGAATCTATAATTAATAATAATAACAATTTATCTTCAATTGTGTAATTGTTGCATGATCATAAAACAAAAAAGGAGAACAATCTTATATCGTTGTTGTTGCTGTAAAGAAGTTAACTTTAGTAGTCGTAGTGGGTAATAGGTAATGATAAAAGCGGTATAGTAAAGCATAACATAAATAACTAAAAAAATTAATGGGAGTGAGAATAAAGCTCTCTTAAAGTATTATAAAATTCTATTTTTATTTTATTTTATTTTTCTCTAACAGCTGTATATCATGTAAAAAAACAAAATCCTTCTTGTGAAAACATTGGAGATAAGGAAAAACTCTCAATAGTAATAGTGGTAACGTTGCTGTAAAACAATCTTGTGTAGTAAAAAAATGAACAAATGTAAAACAAATTGGATAAGATTGTAGGAATAATACCCTATCATATCGTATTTCTAAAATGTGTGACTTAAATAAAAAGAAGAAGAAAAATAAATCTTCCATCTTCAATCTTTAAAACAATTGATCGGCATCAGAACCCAATCTAGAAGGTGAAGCAGTAGAACCGGAAGCGGACGAATTATTGTCGCCAACTGGGGGAACGTATTTACACATCCAAATTCTAGTCTTGTAGATTCTAAATAATTCTTTAACCAAATCTCTAAAATCAATTCTACAATTAGAATTGTAATAAAAAGTTAACTTTCTTCTGTCCCATTGGTATTCTGAGTCAGTGATAACCATTGTCAAACCATGGGATTTAACTTTTAATTGACAAACATTTCTGGCCTTTTCCTCATCAGCAGATTTCAATAGTAACTGAGCAACTTCATTTGGATAAGCAAATCTGACAACTGGCTTCGGGAAATGCAAAGCAGGATGTTGTTGTTTGCTACCATTACCACTTTCTGAATTGTTATGAACAGGATCTTGGGATAAAGCAGTTTGTTGATCTTGAAATTGTTTCAACTTTAACAATCTAGCTTCTTCTAAGGAAACATCTAACCTAACAATTTTACCTAGATCTCTGCCTCTGTCAGCTTCAACAATAATCAAATCACCCAATTTCAAGTTGTGCATCAATTGTTGATGGTCTTGTGGAATATAAAAGACATCCAATCTTCCGTTTTTAAAACAAGCTAGAATCAATTTAACTCCAGGCATTCCACTATTTGGGAACATTGGTAAAGAACTGTTATTCAAATATTTCAAAACTTCTTTCAAATTCAAGTATTGCTCTGAAGGAGAAGTAAAATAAGCGTCAGCTTCTTTGTAAGCCAACAGATACTGATCTTGATAATTTAACAGCTTCAAATAATTAAATTGATTTAGTAATTGCTTTTCTTGATGTTGCTGTTGAGAGATATAATTTCCTTCAAAAGCAGCTCTAGCGTATTCTAAATTTGGCCCAAGACCAACAGAGTTGGATTGAGGTAAGCTAGCTAAAGCAGCGGCAAATTGAGGGTTTGCAGATTGAGGTTGAGGTACTGGAGATTGTAGAAGATTAGAACTTTGAGGTAAAAAATTGGAAGGGATAGAAGGTGGATCATAAGAATAACGTCTGAGAGAGTTTAAATCGGCCAGAGGAGGAGAATTCCAAGCAGTGTTGTTGTTGTTGTTCTTTGAGTTTGAAGGTGAAAATTGATTATTAGCAGCTGGCAAAGGTAAATTTGGTGATCCAGCAGAACCTTGAGAACTTCTTCTATCTGAGTTTGAGGAAGCACTCCAAATAGCATTCGAACCAGGACCAACACCAACACTAACACCATTTGCGGAGGCTGATCCAGATCCTATGTTGGTAGTAAATTCACCAATATAGGAAGCTCTTCTCGGAGTGAAATCATTAATTGAGAAATGTGTATTTAAAGCGGCTAAGTTATGATTGTTAGCATTAACGTTAAGGTTAACACTAGCGTTAGCATTAGTATTACCATTTGAAACACCACCACTAACTAAATTCAGAGTTTGAGAAAGAGGAGACATCAGATCTCTAGGCTGTTGTTGTTGTTGTTGTTGTTGTTGTTGTTGTTGTTGACTCGCTGAATAGCTTGCTCTTTGTTGTAGAAAATACTGTTGTTGTTGCTGTTGCTGCTGCTGCTGCTGCTGCTGCTGCAACTCCGAAGATGGATTGTTAGCACCATAATTAGCGAATTGATTATCCATGAACGAGGAAGAGTTATTATTATTCCAAAGAGAAGGGTTAATCTCAAATGGATTATTCAAGGGAGTCACCATGTTGTTTCCGCTAGAGGTGGAAGAAGAAGGTTGAGAGCCAGAATGAGAATGGGAGATCGATTGCTGTAAGTTGTTAAGGATCACCTGCGAGTTATTATTTTCCGAAAGAGTTGTATTATTCATGTCTAAATGTGAATATGAATCTGAATACTGATTTTTATTTAAACTATCAAAGGGAGAAAGAGATATATTGTATAGTTGTTGTTTTAAAGTTTGTTCATCAACGGATGCAGTGCCCAGGGGCGAAGAAAGTGTGTTTGTATCTATTGAAAGGGATAATGAGTTCTGGTTTGAGGAAGTAGAGTCTGAAGAAGTTGAAATACCAGACGTATTTCTATAGTGTTGTTGAAGGGAATGGGAGTCCGAGTTGTTGAACGTTGATTCTACTGGAGAAGAAACTAAGAGAGTTGATTGGAAAGAAGTGGACATGGGAAAGTTTATCTGTTTATTGAGCAAAAAGTAGGCTGCGATGAGGTCGAGGCAGAGAGGGGGAAGGAAGGCGAGGATCTATTTTTTTTTTTTGAGAGAGAGAAAGTCGAAAAGTAGATTTAGCGGGAAGTGGTGGAAAGATAATTGTACTTATAGTAAGAAAGAAATAATAGGATAAAAAGATAATAAGTCTAATGACCTTAGTTATGGAAATGATAGTGGGGATAGACGGATAAAGGATGCAAGTGGAGAAGCAATAGTTTTTATAGTCATCACCCTCCTAACTAATTCTCCAAGCTAATATAGGCGGTTGATTTTGGATAAAGAGAAAATTAAAATCTGGGGAAGCTGCAGCGAGTAATAGCACCACTTTAGATCTTTTAATTTTGAGTTCAAGAAATCAATACGGAGTTATTTAAAAATGTAACAATAAAAATCTTGAATAAAGTAAAAGGTAAAATACATTTCAAACCTGTTTTATTTGAAACTCTTCTCTTTATTTACTATTTTAAATCACCTCATTTCTTAACTTCTTACTTCATTTAATAATGATAAAAATAAAAAAAAAAAACATCCGGAATTATCATATGCTTAAATTTATTAATTTAACAATTTTTCAGACCACTATATCTTTATTTTTTTTCTCTCTTTCATATCCGGTTGATTTTACTCATCCATTCACTTCCACGTCACACGTACACACACTCTCTCTCTGTCTTTCTCTTTCTTATAATTTCGTAGAACTCCGACCCTTTTTATACGCCGCACGTCGTTTTAATAGATATGACGTCGATGTGACTCGCGCATCGTCTATCTTAACAAAAAATATTTAATGGTGTTATTACATGTATTACCATATTCCTATATTCTATAATCTCTGGAATTATTTCTTGCAATCGATTAACAACAGTCTTATTATTACATATGTACTTACAAATCTTTATAATAAATTAAAAAAAAAAATATCTCATCGAATTAACACTTTTTAATCTCATCAAATTCTACTAGTAATATTTCTTTTTCCTAGTCCAGTAACTCCACCACTCCTTACTCCATTTAAACTTAATACTCCCAATGATCCAAACCTATTTTCTTTATCGCTATCAGCACTTTCTCCATTACGATCACTCACATCAGTATCAAGCACTCCCATTCCCTTCACTATTTCACTCATTAATTCTTCTTTACCAATTAATGTATTTCCGCTGCAGTTCGTAGATATTGCTTCTTTAAGGTTTCTCTCAATTTGTTGTTTTAGCGTTAGTTGTTCGACTTCTCGCAAGTAACCTAACTCATTGATTAGGTTTTCTTTGCAAATGATTAAATGTTGATATTGATTTTTAATTGTCTTGAAATTCTTTAATTGGTTTTGAATTTTTTGTTTGATTGATGACAAGTCACCTTCGTAAATTACTTGTTTTTTCAAATGTTGATTTGAACCTTCAAGCTCGGTTGCTTTAGTTTTGGCAATTTCAAGTTGTTTTCTTAATGAATCATTTTTTTGTCGTATTTCTTGTAATTCTTGCAATTGGGCTTTATTTGAGGTTTGGATTGTCTCTTTATATTTTTTCAATTCTTCAAATTGTTTCACTAACTCTAGTTTTCTTGCTTCTTCAGCATTCTTGTCTGATCTCAAATTTGTGTTTGCTTCTCGCAAAATTTCATTCTCTTTTTTCATTGTATCTAGCTCGTTATCTTTTTCAGTTAACAGTTTTCTCAAATTGTCCAACTCATGTTTCAACCCATCTTTCTCTTCCACATCCACTTTCACGGTTTCTATTTTTGCTCTACTTTCTTCTTCCAAAAGAGATTTGCTGGCAGAAATGCTATCATCCAATAATTCTAACTTCTTCTCTAATCTTGTATTTTCAGCCAATTGATTGTTCTGAAACATTTCTAGATAATCTTTCATCATACCGTACCCGTCACCTTTAACACTTTCCTGTTTCTTTAGTTCATTAATAGACTCTGACAATGCACTTATTTGAACTTCCTGAAAATCCCTAATTTCATCAATCTTCTTGTCACTACTACTGAAACATGTCAATTTATCAATGACCTGACTTTCAACAACAGAAGTGATTTTATCAGTATTCAATTGTAATAATTTAGAAATCTTATCTTCACTCAAATTGGCACCATCACTGCTACCACATGTAATCAACTTCAATTGTTTTAAGACTTCATTCAAGCTCAATTTAATACCATCAACATCACTCTTCAATTTTTCGTTAATCTCAACGCCATTTTCTTTCTTATCACTACCACTATTACCGCTTTGATACATCGATAGATCATCATTACCATCACCACAACAATCAGTATTCTCAACTAACTGCTGCAATTTAACCAAACTGGTTTTACTCTCCACACCTAAAACAGATAACTTGTCAATAACACTTTTCAATCCAACTTCTAAACCATTTAACTTACTCAACACATCGACATTATTATAACTGTTACCGGTAGCACCACTGGCTACATTTTCGTAAGTACCTGAGCCACCTCTACTCATTATAGTGGACTGATGATTCACTGTAATCTTGGTCATGTCCAAATTACCTTCTTCATCAGTATTCTGAAAATGATTATTAAATCTATTCAAATTATCGTTCAATGTAACCAAAACCTGATTATTGTTCTTAGATCTGAACTTCAAATCGTTCAAATTATTCTTGATCTCCTGTAACTCTTCTCCAATCTTCATGTTTAGTGTCATTGGTAATGGTTTTGGTCTTGGTTGCATTTGTGTGTTTGTATTTGTATTTGTATTTGTATTTGTGTTCATCTTGACGTGCTGTTGTTGGAGATTAGTCTCTTCGTTAACACTGGTGAATGGATCGTTAAGTTTAGGTAACGATAATATATTCTTAATGTTGACACTAGCTGAGCTTTTCCTTAATGGTGATTTATGATTATGCTGCTCTGAAGATGATGATAATGCCATATATATTCTTGAACTTTAACTGTTTTTTCGACCTTGAACCGTGGACTATGAACCGCAATTCGGATAAAACTTGTTATATTTTTCTTTAATCAGTACGTATACTGCGTACCTAATCTTTTCTATGAAAAGTAAGAAACGTGAATGTTGATCTTTTTGACTCTTTATTGATTTTTGAGAAAAGTAAACAAAGCAAAAAGAGCCAAAATTCCCTGTGCACGGGTGTAATAATACCCAATCAAGGAATCACATGACAGCAATCGAAAATGAACCCTCCAAGGCTGGATAACCCTGAAGCTCTCAATCCCGAACACATGAGCGAACTCAAAAAACAAATACAAATACAATCACAAATACAATCACAAATACAATCACAAATACAATCACAAATACAATCACAAATACAATCACAAATACAATCACAAATACAATCACAAATACAAATACAAATAAAATCACAAATACAACCACAAACTCACTAAAGCATGCCATTTTTGCCTTGCCTCACCAAAAAATAGGCTTTTGTTAGTTTCAGTTTCATCAAGTAAATTTTATCCATAATGAAATTCTAATTCCCATATAAAATAAAAGTCTCTCATAGTAATACGCCTCCCATAATAAACTCTGGGAAATTCCACCTTTTAACCTGTTTGACGTATTTATTATGAGATGAGCCCATTCTGATGCTGGTTCTGTTTGATTCACAGTGTTTAAACTGGGGCAAAATGCTAGTGAATATCTATTTAAAATTCTAGCTTCTCTGCATGTGGATTGGGTCATCACTTCTGCGCGATTCTTGTAGAAATTTTTTTTTGTTTGTTGAGTATGTGTGAAGCAATTGAGACTATTCAAAAAAGTTGTTTTAAGAAATGCATTTTTTGTAAAAATCCACTATTTTTTTGCTTAACTTCTTATAGTTACAATTGAAGTGATAACCGGTTTTTATTACTACTGTGTATGCGTCTAGAACTACACTAGTACTTGGATCAATAGTCCAGAATATCTGAAAGTATATGAGTGAAATTCAGTAGAACGAAAAATTTTGACATGTCTGTCTATTATTCGGCATTTCTAATTTTAATTTGAAATACCCAAGACTGAAAAATTCATCGATTAACGTTCGATGATGAGCACAAAGCAATTGATTAAACAATATATAAAACGTAAATAATTAATAAAAGTTTAATTGTTAACTGAAAAACAACAAAGTAAAAGTCTGGCCAAAATGGACGTAGCTAGCTATAGACAATGCAGTTTGAAATAGACTTCATTGAAAGTATAGCAGTCAAATTTCATCTATAATTACAATTCATTAATTATCAATCGTTGAAAGCTTTAAGTTTTTCATTTACATAAACTTTTCAAATATCGAACTTTGAAAACAAATCAGTCAATTGTCTTTCCCTCGATCTATCTAGCTGTCGTCTTCAAATACAATCATCGCATTATTACAGGCAGTAGCTCTTTTTCTGCTAACTATTTATAGTTACAGAGTATCATTAACGTGGGATAAAACAAGATGTGATTTTTTGTTTTTGTTTTTGTCTTATCTTCCTTTTCCTTTACATTTCCTAGAGCATCTTGATAAAATTCAAAACTCTCTCGATTTCAAATGCATCAATTAACACATATTAATAACTGTAACTAATTCTGTTCAGCCCTTCCGAGTCAAAACAACATCTGACAAAGCATTCAAGTTATTCAATTACTTCAGCACTAAAGCATAGTAACGTATAGTTGAACTCGGAATCGATTACTAAAAACTAGTCAGCATCATTATGATTATAACTATATAGGCAATAGGAATTCTCAGAACGTATATAATAAATACATCATATCAATATATAGGTCACTTGAAAGACTGTAGTAAAAAAAACTATACTGATTTGAGACAATAGCATGGAAACATTTTATTCTGGGATTTATAATCCCCACCACATCGTTGGTTTGAATACTCTACTAGTCCCTGTTCATATTTCATATGGACACGCTGTTTTCTGAAATACTCAGAATATGACTAAGCTGAGACTAAATCAAACTAACAATAGAGGATAACTAATATAAAAGCAATATTGGAGAACTTTCCTGATTCTCCTAGTACCATCTATGAAATTTGTGATTTTGAGTTTCCCTATTCTGTAAGTGCTCCATGGAAATTTTATAGTGAATTTTGAACAGATTATAGTGATTTCTTATATGTTTATTGAAGTTCTTGGGATTTAATTTATCAAAAACTTTCATAAGAATATCTTTATCGTTTCAGTTAATGCATCTACTACTGAAATCCACTTTTCTCTTTCAGAATCTCACTGAATGAAACATAGTCAATATTTTTGCAAGTGGGAAAGGAAAAAATCAATTCAGAATTTTTAAATGCTTGTAGATCATCAATCATCACTAATAATTGATTTGATATTTAAAGCTTCCGAAACAAACACTGAAAAAAAGGTAAACTATACATTAACTTGTAGAGTAAAAGGAATTCATAGTAAGTACTATAAATATGAGTTGAAAATTTTGAATATATTAGATGCTTAGGGACATAATACCTTAGTTGAATCAAATAAGCTTGAATGTGGGCGAGCGTAAATTTATCCTTATCTTCCAATGTAGAATTTAAAAGGGAATTGTTAGTATCAGGCAAGGCGCTCAGACTATGGCACTGTGATTCTCGAATTCACAAGGGTAAGTATAAGAGGCCAGTTTGCTTGCTTCATATAGTTGCTATCGTGACTTGATCAAACTGGATAGTTTAACGCTTTTCAGTTACAGTACAGAATAAGTTGAAACTCACAAGAAAATAATGCAAGCTATATAATAATTGGCGCAGGATATAATTTCATTTTTTATATAACCAATGTTCGCGCCTTGTACAGCCTAACTGTAACTGTACCGCCTCGTGCAGGAGATAGATTCAGATCTTTAGCCACAAAAAGCTAAAAAAGAGATATTTCGAATTCATGAATACGATCAAATCATGAGGTTCGCAACAGGTAGTGAATTATTTCTGTAAATTTCTCTTATAAAAATAAAAACTTATCTATATCTAAAAACGTGTGTTGTTTATATGAAAACAAAAACAAAGCAAAGAACAAGAATACAAAAATTGGTGATGACATTAGTTACATCGTTAGTGGTTTGTTTTAATTAGTTTTACATCAGCATGTCATGAAAATTATTTATTATGTTATACAACTCTACATCAAATCTGGTATTTTAATTTACTATAGTATACTATACTATATATAGCATATAGATCGATTGTTGGTTGCACGCTTAAAACTTCCATTCTCACTTCTAACAATTTTTTTAATTAGCTGGTCTCTAATAAGGATTGGAGAACCATATATATAACATCCCATTACCAAATGCCTTACCTGCTGAACATACTTCTATATATACATCTGAATCCTTTTATGTAAATCTCACTTTTCATCTACATCTGAATTTTGATAGTGGTGTACTGTAAACGATCAAATTAAGTTTAAATTGACGTATGTATTAGGATCGTATCACGTTAGTGGTTAAATCTCGCTTATAAATCTCACTTTTTCATTCTTCCCAAATTTCATGTTTGGAATTGAACTTTTCAGCGCACAGGTGGATGCAGAAAAATTGTCAACTAACTAGCGAATTGGCGTAAAATTTGAAAACTGTGCCTATAAAAACTCTTTAAAGTTTTCAGTCTAACTGATCACCTAACCTAACCTAACCTTGTGATAAATTCCCAGATTTATCATTTGTTTCTGGAAATCGACTATTGTATGCATAGAAAGTTAACCACCAAATAAAGTTAAAACCTTTCAAAAGCTTATTTGAAATTTGGAGGAAAACTTTAATTTGGAAGAAACTTTTCAGGTAGAGCGGATTCTTCCACTATCAGCCGCTGAACTACTTAGTTGTGGTTAATCTGTTATCATGGTTAGGCGAGTAAAAGCGCTTCCATTAATATATTTGAGGTGATCGGATGATGCTCGTTTACCTCATTTTAGTTCACATCAAAAAAAAAAATATTACTATTATTATGTTCTGAAAGGCATTATATAAAGTTATAATTGTAGAATTAAAGGCGAGGAAGGCGCTATCGCACAAATCTGCACACCTACCAAGCACAACTTACACTCCTATGGCTTTCAAGAACTCATTAATACATCCACAGGAAAATTTGAGTTTAAAGGAGTGACTAACAACATCCGTAACTGAAAATAAAATTCAACTCAATATGAATTGAAATTTTTGTATGCGTCCCTACATCTTAATCGATTTGATTTGATGTTTATTGTTGTAGGTGTAGGTGTAGGTGTAGGTGTAAGTGTAGGTGTAGGTGTAGGTGTAGGTGCATTTCAAATTGTATATAATAGTGTATATTGATCGCATGGCTTTACTTATTATAATTTGAACAGATGTAGATAACAAATTAACAGGAATTGAATTTCAATCGATAAATATTTAAAATGTGTTCAGTTCAACTATTCAGTTTCCAGATTCCTCCTTTTATATATAATATTTATGTTGTTATCTTTATTAGAAAAGAAATATAGAGCCCCACATATATAGTTATGATTGAGTGTTAAAGTTTTGTTATATTGCCTACTACAGTGATCTACAGCGTTGAAACCTGAGATATACAAAGATCTTGGGTTTAATCTGCAGTTTTACCTTATAAGGTTCGCTTTTAGCATCAAAGTTAGGTGAGTCATTGGAATGGTCAGATTAAATGATTCGCATATATTTGGCTAAGCGTAAGTTAAACATTACTGTCCTTATAAAACACAAACTATTAATGGACAGCAAGTAGAAAATTATGTATATGTATGTATTTAGCAGAAATTTGATTGTGACTGGAAAAAAAATAATATAAAACATCGATCTAAAGTACTTCATAATAGCTTGACTTAACCGTTTAAATGTAGAACTTCTATTTATTCAGGTATTTTGAACACAGCATTAACATATGGAAAATCCTCATAATATAGCCTAAATGAACTACCGAACATTCAATTAATCAACATATTTATGATTAACTTTTGAACTATCCCTGCATTCAAATTTAAGACAAATTTAAGACAAATTCCATAATTGCAGATAAAATCACTGGTATTTCAAGTATGTTAAGTGTACTCCATAACTTACACATCTAAATATTTCAGTTGCTTAACAATTGAGTTGGAATAGATTAATTATTTTTGCAAAAATAGCTATAAGTAACTAAGCATATGCTATGTTTTACATATGAAATTCTAGAATGTATATCTCTTTATACAAATCAGGCAAATCAAGTAAATCAGCTAACTCCAATTTTGCATAGCCCATATATTGTAAGGGAAAGAAACGGATTATCCAATTCGCTCTAATTAAATTTTTAATGCTTGAAGAATATTGATGGAGTAAAGATATATACATATGTATATATAGCATATATAGCGTATATATATACTATTTATTATATATGTAGTGAAAATTTTATAATCATTCGTCATATATAGATAATTAAGTTTCGGATTTTGACTTATGCATGGAAAGATCTGTAATCGAGAGAATTTTAGAAAAAAATCAATATTTATCGGCAAATTTCGCGATCCCCCAGATTTTCGGGTAAAATTTATGATCCATATAATCCCGATCATCAAATTTTATAGAGAATATTCATATCCCATATCTTGATTCTCGGCTTGTTTATTCTTATTTTTCTTAGTGCATAGGCGGTATTCTGGCCAGTAACTAAATATTAGAGTGTTGATTAAAATATCATTGTTAAGAGATTCAATCTGGTGCCTTGCCTAAATAGTTACATGATACATATGTAGAAATAAAAGAGATCTCAGGTATAGGCCTGGTGAATCAACTACTTGAAATTTCTGTTTCAGTGTATATGAAGACAAAAATGGACATATTAGTCCATAATTTTATAAATTTTATTTTATGAAGGGTTCCATCTCCCCGTAGTTGCAGATACTTGCTTCCGCTTAAGTGACTTCAGAAATTAATTCTGTAATATTAATTATGAAGAGGTGGATGTATATTTAAATTTTGAAGTTTTTTAATTTTTCAAGCCAACTTTTTTTTTTTTTGATATTAATTCATATCAACACCTGATATGTCTGGTATAAAATTAGTTGGAAATGTAAATTTTTGTGCGTGTTCTCCTAAACAACATACATCTCTATTTATTTCCGTGTCTTCCAATTACATCACCTCTATAATCAAATAAGTGCATCAATAGAAGTATAATTGACATATACTAATTCCATTTAATTGAATATGTCTATTACTAGCCTTAATGCAGCCTTTTTATGTTATTGCTCGACCCATATGAAACAGTTGTTTAATACATATATTATATTTATTTCTATATATTTATATATTTATATATATATGGCTGGTTAAAAATCTGTAAGTAATAAATGTTAAAATTCTAATATTTCAGCTCGTTAAACGTTCGCTTATGTAACTGCAGAGCAAATTAATTAAGGCCGCTCGCCTACATTATCACTAAAACGAAAACGAAAACTGATATTAAATATCGTATTAGTAGATATACATGAACATGTTTTATCCACTCGTTAATTGTAAATTGTGATTCAGTTAAAAAAGAACTTAATAATAGGTGAGTTTTAAATTTGTTAAATAAGTTATATCATGTTCACAGATGAAATATGGTTTCTTTATACGGAGGACATGGACCATACATATCGAATCAAGTTTGATTCAAATTTCATGCTCGAGACACCTTTGAAATTCCAATATTTATTGAAAATTATCAAAAGTCATGTGACAAATAGCTAAATGAAGATCATATGATCAAAACTTTTTTAAACAATCTGAATATTTGTTGCAGTAGCCGCTTAGTTATTAGCCAGTGCACAAGTTTGTATTCGTATGCACTGCAGACCCACCGTTAAGAGTACGTTGAATAATGTATGTCTACGTACTGCTTGTATGCACATATGTTGTATTCTTCAGGTATCAATTTTATTGTATATTATTCGTCGTCGCTATAATGCACAACATTTTTGAAATAGAGTTAAGAATTATTTGGTTCGCTACGGAAAAGACGGTATATCTATTGTAGTAGTAGTAGTAGTAGTAGTAGTAGTAGTAGTAGTAGTAGTAGTAGTAGTAGTAATAGTAGTAATAAATCGGCTTAAAAAAGGACCTGATTTGAATAATACAGTACATATACAACTTTGGGGAGGTGCTATAAAAACGTTAATTTGATTAATATATGAAGGCCGTAGATAAAGATAAAAATTTTTTGATTGATTATATATTTATTAGAAACTCGGACAGACAACTTAGAGTTAATCAATCAATTGCTTTTACTTTCACTAAGTAGAAGGCACGAAAATAGGCTTTTTTTGTCTTGGTGAAGATGGTTTACAGCTACTTAGCGTGTCAGCGTAGATATTGGAAAAAAGAAAAAAAAAACACTGAATAGATGTTAACCGAACATACATATACTAAAATTCGTTCTTTAGCAATAGAATATATTTGCATGTATGTGAAGTTTCATTACATGCATAGAATTATTCTATATATAACTGGAATGATCCAAATGTCTATGTATAAATACTTCCGGTAACGTAACTAAAAAGTTAAATGAAATTAAGAAAAATCAATCTTATTAAATAACGCTTAGATCAACTGATAATAATCACATAGACTAATTATTAATCATCATGTTATTAGGTAATCTGTCTAGTATATGTTTTCCAATTATAGACACGGTATGTAACTTCTTCATCTAAATTAAAAAAAATAAAAAACTAGAACTGTTTTAGTAACAATACCAATGAAAGAAAAACGATAATAAATGTTGAAGTTTTTCCTCTATTTTTGATTTTTGTAAACAAAATTAAAGCTGGGGAAGAAACTAGCAAGTAACCGATCTAAATGAAAATCCAGCAAACTCAGAATCTCGAAACAGTTGTTTTCAATTGTAGATCTAATTTCGTTCAGCTTAGAAATGATTAGTTTTAGAATTAAAGAATATCCTAGAAGTTTATTAACCTGAGGCAGAACAGTTATGCGGACTTGGAATAAGATTTGAGAAAATAATGACATCTGGGGTTTATTTATTTATTTGCTCTTTCTTTTTCACCTTTAATTGTTAGGAAATAATAATTAACCCTTAGTTAAGCTTAAACGTGTCTAAAAGTTTACAACTTGGTTATTAAAAGAAAATTATCTGTATATGCATTGCCTGTATCGACGATATAATTTATAAATAACTGAGTTACTTTAGTCTCTCTAGGATCTAGATGAAAAGGGTTTACCTAGATTAAATCTTTGTTAGATTTATTGTATATTTTACATAACATTAAATGAATATTTGTCTTAAAAAAACTGTAGCTGGATAATTAGAACAAGATCAATACACCAGCGAGGTTATATAATAAGGAAAGATTAAACAAAGTGATAAAGTATATAAACAAGAATAAAGAACTGTAAACTATAAATTGGCTGATATTAAACACAAAGCCTCAGCGGCTTAAATAGAAAGTTCTGTGAAGCAAAAAGTTGATGCACTGGCCGAATTTGGGTGATATAGAAGACATAAAAGATGGCGAAGTAATTGCATACGCGGCCGCAGCACGCGATATAATATCCGCGAGTACAAATTATCGCGACTTACATAGTTAATTTCAGGCTGGGGTCTGCACTGCGGTGCCCGTTTGGCGCAGAACGGTGAATCAATCGAATCTCGACTTTTGGTTGAACAATATAAATAGAGGATCAGATCTCCTCAATTTGTCCCAGTCATGTATCTAAAACTAATTTATAAAAATACTGTTTTTTTTTTTCTTCAACCTATTTTCAATCTGTTTTTCACTTATCTTTCCTCTCTTTAATGGACTCACTCAGACTTCATTCATATTCAGAGCGTAATAACGGAGTCGCAGAGTCACAGTCCGTTTCTGTTACTGATCCTACGAACAGCAAGATGAAACTTCCTAGTTTGGATAAACTGTTTCCTGAATTCTCAGAAATTGCTGATAGCAACTCTAAGTCTATACTAAATGCTCCTCCAACTTCTGTTTCTGTTCGACAGGTGCAACAGCAACAGCAGCAAGTTCTGATTCAACAGCAACAGCAACAGCAACAGCAACAGCAACAGCAACAGCAACAGCAACAACAACAACAACAACAACCGCATATTCGTTATTCTAGTGTGTCAGGACCTTTACCATCAAATGCACCAAATAATTCCAGCATGTATCAAGTTAATTCTCATGTTGTATATCCTAATCAACAGCTCCAGCAACAACCCCAAATGTACCATTATCACCAAGAAGTTCCTCGCCAGGTGCCAGTAACTTCACAACAGCCTATGGTTTCACCTACAGTTTATCATAATTATCCATCACCACCTCCAACATACTATGGTTATAGTCAACCACAACAACCGGCAATAACTGCTCCTCCAATGGTTCACCAGCACACTACGTCTTTAATCCTTAGTTCTTCTCAGATGTCGTACAACAATTCTTATTATCCTCAACATCAACCTCAACCACCAGCCCCTACTACCCCTTTTATATATAATAACTATCAAGAACATCGTTCTTCTTCACCAACATCTACTACATCCAAAACCACTACCAATAGATTTAAATGTGATCAGTGTGATAAGGCTTACACTAGAAAACATAATTTGATATCGCATAAGTTGTCTGTTCATCAAAGGGAAAAACTATTTCAATGTTCTAAATGCAAAGTTAAATTTTCAAGAGCTTCTGATCTGTCCAGGCATACCAAAGAACAACATTCAAAACTGATAAAACCTTTTATTTGTGCCGGCGTTAATCCGGATGGCTCAACTTGGGGTTGTGGGAAAAGATTTTATAGAAAAGATCAGCTCAGATCTCATTTGGGTACGAACAAAGCTGAGTCCAAATGTTTCAAGAGAACTAGCAATCAGAAAGTGCTTAATAATGGAGAGTTTAGTGGCAGTGTTTCATCGACTTTTCCTGTTGTATATGAAGTTCATAATAACTAGCAGATAGCTGCTAACCAGTATGTGTTTTTAGATTTTTGTTCCAATGATTTTTAGTTCTTGATTTTTGTTCCTGCTTTTTATTACTATTCCTTGTTTTAAAAAGTTATGATTCATGCTCTCTTGTCCTTTTTTTGTCTATTTATCCAATTTTTTAACTTTTGTTCATTTATTTTTATTTTTTATTATATACTTCTTTGCTATATTATTTGCTTCCGTTTCACTCTTTTTTTTATATCAATTGTTATAATACTGCCTCATTCATTACTCCTTTTTTTTATCTGATCATTATTATTTTTCATCTCATCCATAAAGCCCACTGCTCATATATTTATATTACATCCTTTCATTTTTTTGTTTTCCTCTTTTCGTCTCTTCATGTGTCGCTTTTAGATCAACCTCTATAATATTTTCTGTCTGGGTTTTTGTAATATCTTCTTTCGTCGTCCTCCATTTTTTAACTATTTATTCTTATAGTTTCCTTAATAGATTCTTTTTTTACTTTCACATATATTATGAAATGTATATACAAATAAAATCACCAGACTTTGTTAAATATAGAGCCGAGCTGTAAACTCATTTGTATATCAGTGGACAATTGTTCAGCCCATAATTCAACCTGATTTGGATCTTTCAAAAACCCAGTAGCTGAAAGGCATATATCACAAGTACCATTATCTAACAATTCATTTGCAGTTTTCCCATCATTAATATCACGAACGGCAGCAACCAACCCTCCAGTAGATTGGATTTTCTTCTTAATTTGCTTGGCCATTTCCCAATGGGTGAATCTTGGTGGTTTTGGTTTTACATTACCACCTGAAGAAACATCAATTACATTAACACCTTTTTCAATAAGCAATGGGGCTAGTTCCAAAGTATCTTGTAATCTCCATGTATTTGAATTTGATTCATCGTTATCGCTAGCCGAGATCCTAATGAAAACCGGAAAATCCAGGCCATTTTGAGCTTTGTATTTTTGAATATTCTTCAGAATCATAAAGAAAAATCTAGTTCTGTTTTCTAAGCAACCACCAAATTCATCATTTCGTTTATTTGTAGCTGGCGATAAAAACTGATCGATTAAAAAGCCATGACCTGCATGAATTTCAACGAAATCAAATCCAATTCTCTCAATTGAGTTCCTAACTGCTTTGTCGAACAACCTAACAATTTCATGAATCTGATCAATTGATAATTGTTTTGAATGTTGAAAAGTGTCAGATACACTAGGTCCCCAAATGTCATCCAACCACCCACCTCTTTCATTATCCAGTGGATAATCTTCATAACCATAAAATAATGGTAATTCCGAAGCTTTGAACCCTGCATGGGATAATTGAACACCAATCACTTTACTCTGTGAATGAAAAAAATCAACAATGTCTTTTAATTTCTGAATTTGGGGTTCATTGTAAATACCTAGATCTAAAGGAGTTATTCTACCATTTGCACAGACCGCAACACTTTCAGTCATCACTAAACCCGGTCCCCGTAATGCAAACCCACCATAATGAGCCACATGAAAAGGGGTAGCCAGACCTTGAGATGCAGAATAAGTACACATTGGAGAAACACCAATTCTGTTAGGAATTGTACAAGTGGAAGAGAGTTGCAAAGGTTGAAATAAAGCTGGGGTGTCAGTGTTTAGATGACGGGCAGTGCCTGATGGTTTTGGCTGTTTCGGTGTAAAATATGGGACACCTGGAGCTGGTTCTGTGACTACAGTTGATGGATCTGGATAAGACATACTTGAAATATATACTTGTATTGTAATGTAGTCTTTGAAAAGAAAGAAAGAAAGAAAGAAAGGAGAAACAAAAAAAAGATGAGGTAATTCTCGAACTTCTATACTTCGAATTATTCCATTTGATTACTATGTTCTCTAACATCTTAAGGTTTGATTACACAACAAGATATATTTTTTATATAATTTACTAGTATTATCTATTTATACTATCTGTTAATGATATTAAAATTTGATTTATATATAATATGAACTGGAGAATTACTATAGCTTTAGACGTTACGGTTAATTCTCGGAGTTAATTAATAGTCGTTACAGTTATTACCGCTTATATACCGAGCGGCGATATGGCACGGTAGAATTACGGCAGTTTCTCAAGTTTACCGGCAACGCTAGATCACGAATGCCACTACCTTTTTTCTTAAAATTCCTGTTCCTTAAACTTTCTCTTTTTCTTTTTCTTGTTTCTTTGAATTACTTTATAAAGTACAAGTATAGGTGATATTATTTGCAACAGAGACTAAGGATCCATCTGTCTCTATTTAATTCTCTTTGTGCATCCAATTTGCAAATATCTTCTGCCTTTTCTCCAGCTCATCAAGGCAAAAAGGTACGTTTCACCTGACGATTATATACTTTGGTCCTGTTGCTGGTGCTTCTTCCAACTCTGCACCATGCTGGATCCCTCTTCACGACTAAGGAAGGCTATCATAGACGGTAACACATTAATAGTAAACCGCCTTCTAAAACGGTTTCCTGAATTGCTAGACAATATAGACCCGAAAAATGGTTGGTCAAATTTACACTATGCGGCGTATCACAATCAATATGAGATATCAGAATTACTATTGAAATTAATTCATAGAAAATATCAAGATAGGAATTATAATTTTAAGAATGAAACGTCTCATTCAAGCTTAAACTCATCCAAAAGATCAAGTGACAATTTCAAATCTCCTTCTTACACTCAAATAACATCAGAAGAAGAGATTAAACTAACTTTCAATAAAGATACGGTCATTCATCTAGCTTGCAGAAGAAATGCTTATAAAACTTTACAATTAATTATGTTTTATTTTAATGTATGTATTGATCAAAGATGTGCAAACGGTTCTACTGCAACTCATATTTGTTCCCTACATAACTTCCAGGAATCACTGCAAGTTTTATTGGAAAATGGTGCCTATCCAAATATTCAGGATGATGATGGCAACACTCCATTACATTTAGCGTTACAATATGGCCATATGAAATGTGCCGACTTATTGTTGAATTATAAAGCTGACGATGGCATGTTAAATAATGCTGGCTGGAAACCTATGGATATCGCATACAGTGAAGAAGTTCTAATGAAATATATACAAATTAAAACAAAACCACATTCAATTCCGATGCATAACTCTTCAAATTCAATATTTAACGGCACAGCTACAATAGGCAGAATACAATCTCCAGTTGGTAAAATCAACTTGCCAACTATCCAATCTAGAAAACACTCTTTTTCTTCGAATGTGCATCCTGGAGATGAGGATGGTGATACTATGGGATATTTTGATTATGATAGTGATTTGCACTCTTTGGGCACTTCGGGTTCCTCAAAAAATACCAGAAGTTCTTCTCCTCTGATTTCATCAAGTTCAGTCGTACAACCTCAACCATCAAATACTGGTTCAGTTGGAGTAAGATCTTGTTCGGCACAAAATCTACAGAATATATCTGAGAATGTAACAAAATCCATCTCGTCTGAAAGAAGACTTCCGAGAAAGGCCCCTTCTATGACCATCTCAATTCCATCAAATCTCTCTGCCGTAACTGCTACTCAAGCTACTCCTACAACTACAAATACCCCAAGAAAGTTATCGTTTCATCCAACTGTAACACCAAATTCGAAGAGATCTTCAATGTCCACAAGAACTTTTAGATCGAATTCGTTCGCTTCAGAAACTAACATATCACCAAGTCAATCGATTCCTACATCCTCGCAACAATCACAATCAACACATCCATCGCCACATAAAAGTAGTTCAGCTTCGACATTATCATCCGCTTCTTCTTCTTCTTCAATGTCGCAACAGCAACAGCAACAGTCATCACAACAGGTTCCATTACCACATCAACATTTAGTCTCATCTCCCAATGTCTCAAGACCATTTATAAAAAAAATATCCTCTCGTACTTTCTCTACATCATCTGAATTTGATGAAGCAACTTCAAAATTAAATGACTTCAAAATGCAAAATGAAAACAGAATAAAACTAGGTATGAAGTTAGACACGATGGTTAACAAGTCACAAGATAGTTTAGTGTTAGAATCTCCAATTGATAAACCACAAAATGCGTCTACAGCTACCAACACTATCCCAAAATTGAATAGTTTGATGAGTCCTACAGGTTTGATGTTTGGGCACAACAAAGATTCTTATAGACTTCCTTCCCCTTCATTAGGTGGTACCAATATCTCTGGTACTACTAATACCAATATGGTTAATGCCAGTGTTGCTAATGGTAGTATTGGTGGTGGGTTTAGTTATAAGAGTAAGGTATTAAGTATCCCTATCGCTAGTTTGAAGTCCAGAAGGGCTTCTTAACTTCTGTGAAAACACAAACTATCATATCAAACGGCTTCTTTTATTCTTTCACCTTAACTGACTATAGAATGTAAGTTTGTTTATTGTATGCTGATATGGTGGTTCTTTTTTTGTTTGATTTATCATTATTAATTAACCATAAGCATAAATAGATATTTTCTTCGGATTTGGAAATAGTGCACTATGGTAGATTTTTCTATCTTCTTACATGCTGTCTTGAATTCTGGTTTGATATCAAAAATACAATTAGAAAAAACATCCGATGCAAAAAAAGGCATTCTTTTGTGTTGTTTATTCTTTTTGTTTTTAAATATCCTTTATTATTTATTCAGGATTCACTCCACTCCGTCTATCTTTGTATCCTTTTTCCTCCTTTTCTTACGCATTCTTGTAACAATATATAAAATCTTTTTTTGATTTGGTCATTACTATTCATTCACCCTTCTTCTGATTCCTCTCTATGTATATATATAAATTTACATCTCTTTTTTCCTGATCCTTATTATAAATTAACCCATAAAGACACATATGTAGGTATGTATGTATATATATAGAAAAAAAGTAGCGGTTAGAACTTGGAAGTAAGTGCCAAAAATAAAACAGAAAAGCAGCCATATGAGTAACATCCTATGTCGATACAAGCACAGCAAAAATAGTATAAATCACAAAAAAAAAGATGACAACATAGTTTCATTAAAAATTAAAAGGACTGAAAAACATGAGTGGATTAAAAATCACTATTAAAAACGTTGAATATTAAGCTAAGCCCAATAAACAAGTAAACAACAAGTACTAAATATTGCCATCAATACCAGTAGTGGCATTTTCAACGGCTCCTTGTTTGTCTGTTCTATTCCCCTTCTCCTTAAAAGCATTTTTATGAGCGTTTTTATGTTCATTATCAGCCATCAAAATATTACTACCACTAAGCCAGTCCTTAAACGCTTCACCAATCGAAGGATACTTTTCAAAGTCATTGATCACCCTAATGAAATTGTTAACGAAAACATCAGCCAAATCATCATCATCAGAATCATCATCTTCGTCATAGTCATAGTTATTCATACCAATATCCGCCGTCTCTAGATCATGCTGGTGGACCTGGGATCGATCCAGTATTTCTTTCTTACTTCCTCTTTCTTCTTCGTTTTGTTTTTCATCAAATTGGAAATTTTGATCTAAGGAATTTTCAATTTTTTTGAAACTTGTAATATCATCCAAATGATTTGCGGATTCAGCTTCAGTATCATGATGCTCTTTCCCTCCTTCAATTAGACCTGTATCCTGATTGTCATCGTCACCTTTAATTATCTTCAACTGCATAGTATTGTAACTATTACAGTGATCACATCTCAACCCCAGATAATGATAATTAATCTTCGACTTTCCACCACAATCAACACATTTGATTACAGCAGACCAATCCTTAACTTCATCGGGCATGACGGTATCTTTAATTTCATTATCCAACACTCTGAATTGTAACTCCATGTTAACTATTGTTCTTGAGCAGATCGGGCACTTATAACTATGTTTCGTGAATGCGTCATAACATTTCTGATGAATTGGGTGACCACACGACATGAAAACAACAATTTTTTTGGAATTGAACATGTATTCATGGCAAATCGGACAATTTGAATGAGTTGAATTTTCAATACATTTATGATTTTTCTGTAGTTCGATTGAGATACAAGCATTACAATTGTGACAGTGGAAGTAATCTTGATTTAGTCCAAGTCCCAATCTGCAAATCCCACAGTCATCACAATGATAAATGTTTTTGTTGAGGTCATTGTCGTATAATATACATTTTTCACAGAAATATTCACTCAATTTTTCATTACAACTAATACAAAATTTCCCTGGGTATTGAGGAGTATTACAAAACATACATAATATATGTTTTGTTTGATTTCTTTGTAATTGATGAGTTTGTATTTCTTGATCATGGCAGAAACGGCATGCAAACCATTTCTGACAGGTTGAACATTCAATCTTACAGTTTCTTTGATAATGTGAACAACCTAAGATGTTTTCTTCAATATTATGATATGTGGGTTCTTTATCTTTAGATGTTAAGATAACTTGATCATCATCATATTCATCACCTTCGTATGATTCGGACTCAGATTCGGACTCAGAAACTAATTCCTTCTCTTTCTCTTTCTTGTATCTTTGCCTTTCAAGGTATGATCTTGACATCAATTTTTGAATAAGGAAACGTTGGTCCAAAGGAGATAAATCAAGCATCAAGATTTCCTTGATTCGTCTTCTTAGAAATTTTTCATCATTGAAATGCTCAATCGTTAAATAGGTCAAATGATCATAACTAGAAAGTCTGTCTTCAGTTAACAACAGTTTAACATCCTTTTGTTTTAATTTTTCGACACCCATAGGTTCTGTTGACAAGGTGGTTCCAACAACTTGCTCAATTTCTCTTTCTGATTCTTGTGTGATAATCAAATCTTCAACTGGATAGTTAATATTTGAATGCACTACACTAGTCAGTGTATCACTTAACTCCATGTATAGATTAGTCCACTCTTGCTTCTTATCGTTGAGCAATTTAGTGTTGAATTCAGGTAAATTGAAGTAGGTTGAATAAGCAGAAGAGTCTGGTAGCTCTGGCTTTAATTTCGATAATTCACTCAATTTCTTAGACACCAAGTTTGAGGAATCCTTCGTGAGTTCTCTAAGGTGGGGCAAAATGGAAAAACTGGGTAGCTTCACTAATCCTATTCTTTCAAGTTCTTCAGTAATAGAATCGTTATCGGATTCATTCTGGTCTTGATCAGGGTGAGCATGAAACGAATTCGGAGAGATTATGTTTGGCTCGATTGACCTGTCTAGAAAATTGGCAATAGTTGATGATAAACTGCCAAGTTTGGACATAGCTGTTGCCTGTGGTTCCCGCAGTTCCTTTTCATGGGACATGCTTTTATGGTCACTGTTTTTTTAATTATGGCGTAGTCGAAGTAAAGTTGGGACTGTAGTGCGTTGAATTGGTTATAAAACTCTTAAAAGGAAAACGATCTCGTAAAGTGCGATAAAAACGGGGCTGAACTTGAGGTTTAGGAAAGCGTTAACAGCTCATTGCTCTCTGTTCTTTAATAACAACCAAAGCTACTATAAATTCTACTACAAACATGGCTATTACAGATTACATCAAGTTAAGCGGTTTTGCTGCTGATATGAAGTCCAGAAACTTCAGGTATGTCCTACTTCTTGCTTCTACTTCCACTTCAATACCGATAACCTTACTAACTAAAATCCAACATTCAGTGTTTACGGCCAATGGCTAGGAATAATTCTAGTCTTTGCTTCAATTGGTTTGGGTATATCCAATCTTTTTCATGTCAATGCTCTTATTGCTTTTGGAATCATTGCAATTGTACAAGGTGGCGTGATAGCGTTTGTCGAAGTATCATTCTTGTTAAAGGTATTCAGAGTACCTGATAGTTTTATATCATTTGTTCAATTACTAGATACAAATTGGCGTAGATCTGCTTTCTATGCAATCAATGCTCTTTTACAATGGATAAGTTTGAGTGTTGACGCTAGTTCTTTAATTGCTTTGGCCGTTTTGTTCACTATCAATACTATATTTTATGGATTAGCCGCTATTAACAAACAAGAATTCCACAAGTCCAACGTTGTTGCTACTGTTGCGGTGACTGATTTGCCCGTTGATGCTCAAATCAGATCTGCTTTGTAGAAGAATATAAAATCACTGTTTCCACAGTTAAAGTCTTGGTGTTTTGATTAAAACCTTTACCAAAAAGTTTACAGAAATAAAGAGAAAGTTATATGCATCATCTATCTTATTGTTTATAACTTAATCTGTTATTTTTATTCTTTTTTTGTAAAATAGACTTCTGTGTTTTTTATTATTATTTTGTGGTTTTCTTGTGTTTTTTGTGTTTTTTGTGTTTTTTGTGTTTTTTTGTGTTTTTTGTGGTATCATTTTTACCGTTTCGTGTGGTAATTTAGAGGAAGAGGGTTCATTTCCCTTTATTATCTCACTTTCTATGTATTTGAAATTCCAGTTTAGTTTAATAACCCTTAGTCTATATTTACTGTTCACCCTGATAATTAGAATATCATTTGTTATATTAAAATTCTATAAACGTCAAATATTACTTGAAGATCGTATTGAATTGAAGCAATGGGTATACATCGCAGCAGAGAAAAGCCTAGGATAATATTGAAACAAATAACAAAAGCAGGATAGAAAGAGAGCGCTAAAAGAATATTAAAAACACAGTATGAATGCTTTTATTTTACACCGCTTCGTAATATGCATTTTTTTAAAAGGCCTTTTAATTGACTTTCAAAGAGTAAAAACAAATTATACAATATTATTATAAGCAGAATAATAATAAAAAACATATTGTAAAAGAGGTAAACAAAAAAACAGAAAGAAATAGATTAAAAGAAATTAATTAATAAAAATATCCAGTAAAAACATTGGAGTTTGAAGGAGAGGGGCGTCGTAAGCTTAAGAAGTGATGTAATAATTGTAAAAATTAGGCAGGTAAGAAGTAATGATTAAACAAATATAAACGAAGAGGAGGAGTGAGAGGTAAAAGGTAAAATAAGAAATAGTTTAAAAAAAGTAATAAAATCATAAAATCATAAAATAATAGCAATGATAGAACGACAATATAAATATGATAAAATGACAAATAGGATAATTAAGTTAATAAATGCAAAACAATGATAAGTGAAAGACAAAAACAAAATATAGAGACTAAAGACATAAATAAAAGAACGAATAAACAAGCTTTTTTCACAAAAAGTTAAGATACAATGACGGTAAAATTAAAAGAAAAAAGTAAACGACAGACGAGATAAATATAAGTAAACATGAATGAATTAAAGGACATAGCAATAAAAAAAAAAACTTCACAAAAATGGATAATAAAAGTTCAAGTCCTTAAAATCGCAGGACCTGATATTAAAATGATTAAAAAAAACAAAAGATCTCAGGTAAAAATAAAAAAATTGATATTATAATCGAACCAAAAACTAAACAAATCAACATATAGCAACAAAAAAAAAACAAAAAGACGAAGAACATAAAGAATGAAAACCTTAGTCTCTTTTATAGGTAGAGTAGAAAAGTATAACCAAAAAAGGAAATCAATATTATTTTTTTGAAATAAGAAATATATTGAAGTTAATTATATGAATAATGATAGAATTTGCTGGATTTCAAGATTTGATCTGTTTTCTTTATTTATATCAATTGCTGTACAGGATGGGTGCAAAAAGGGGGAAAGACATGATAATAATAGTAATAAAAGAACCAATATAGCACGCGCAGTACTGTGATGAATTAAAACGAAAACAAAATTGTAATGAAAAAATGAGAAAAGACAATGATTTAATTTATGATTATGTATGTAACTGTAAATTGTAAATATAATTGTTAAAAATGAATGCAAAATATTATTGTTGGCAGAAGAGTACATAGAATAAAATGACTGTCTATGAGGCTGGAAGGTGATGCTGTGACAGATGTGTATGGTAATAAGTATAAACTGCAAAATGTTAAATGAAGAATCTAATCTTTTATTTGTAGTTTTTATATGAACAGAAAGCAAATAACAAAAAACCATGCTAACTTATGAATTATATATAAAATGGTAAAACAGGAGAAAATATAAGGGAAATCGACTCGAAAGCAAGGCCTTAACTCAAAAGGTAAAGTAGAAGAGTAATTCTAAATGAAGCAGAGCAGAACTGGCAAACAAAACAAAACCATAATTTAAAAAAATATCATTTGGATAGTTAAAGAGTTACTTAGCAAACAAGAGAAACAAATTATTGATGTAGAGGAGGGAATTGGTTGATGAAGTAGTTGAAAAATTAAGAGGATTATTATGGAATCAAAAATAAAGCTGATAAGTAATTGAACGATATATGAGATGGGACCAATAAGATGGTAAATAAAAAAATAGCAAATGACTCATTTTAATAATTGAACTTTTCAAAAGAGAACAAAATAGTATTATCAATCAACATGCATATTAATTCTAAAGAAAACACCAGCAATTAAACATCAACCTAATATGGAAAAGAAATGATAACTTTGATGCAATAATTCCAACAACATAAAACATAAGTTAAGAAATTATGCCAATTTTTAAAAAACTAAGGGGACGCAGCAAAAAAATAAAATTCATTATTCATAGCAAACAACATTGGAAATAAACATATGAATTAACATATGAATTATAATCATGGTATAAAAAAATCAAAAAGAGGATACAGTAAAACATGCATCACTCATGCATCAAAACGGTGAAAGTATAATCATATATAATTACTTTTGAACAGTTGGATTGACGCCATGAATTTTCCTTAAATGTTGCTTTAAATTATCATTTCTATTAAATCTTTTCCCACAGTTCTCCTGAGGACAGGCAAATGGTTTTTCAGAAGAATGTGATCTCATATGTCTCTTAACATGTTCAGGTCTCTGAAATCTGGAGTGACATAATGGGCATTCATGTATCTTCTTCTTATCATGATCAGGTGAGTGGTTCTTGGAACGTGATTTCGATCTGGCAGATTGTTCAGGTAAATCCAACTTTTCAGGTTGTTTTAACTCATTTAATGTTATTAGAGAATTCTTTCTAGTTCTTGATCTCGACTGTTTGGGGGATCTGTTGATCGACAAAGACTTTGATAATGAGTTTGTCGTTGTTACAGGTATATTTGAATTTGAAGATGAAGAGGCTGGAGGAGTTAAAAAGGAATTGGTTTTAGAGTCATAAATGTGATGATGCTGCTGTTGATGAACAAAAACAGGTTGTGGTGGAGGAGCAGGAGCTGCAATTGGAATTCTTTCAACCGAAGGGAAGGGAGTTGGTTGCATGTTTTGAGGCACACTACCAGCTGCTGATTCAGGGATACCACCAAGCATGTAGCCATTAGGAATATACACTTGTTGTTGTTGCTGTTGTTTCTTAAGGGCAGCAGTCTTAGCTTCTTTTGAAGCAGCAATATCACTAAGATTCACAGAAGATCTTGATCTTGTTATCTTTTTCTGAGATGCGTTCAATTGAGGTAAGGTAGATGACCTTAAGATATGTGGTTGCTGAGAAATCTGTTGTTGTTGTTGATTCATTTGCATTAACTGTTGTTGCTCAACAAATTGTTGTTGAACTTCTTGAATCACGCTGTTATTAAATTGATCCATATCAACATAACTTTGATTCTGCGGTTGATTCTGCTGGTGCTGGTGCTGGTGCTGGTGCTGGTGCTGGTGCTGGTGCTGGTGCTGGTGCTGGTGCTGTTGTTGTTGTTGTTGTTGTTGTTGTTGTTGTTGTTGTTGTTGTTGTAAAGCATGCTGTGGGTAAGAATAAATATCAGACGAGTAAGTGTCTACATCGGTTGGATCTATCAAGTACAGCATATCTTGATTACTAGGAGCATTCATATAGTCTTGATTGACAAACATGTCAACACCAGAAGTAGGTTGCAAAAATGTTTGATTGGAACTTGAACTTTGGATAGCACGAGGCATTGGATCTTGATTAGTGCCTGTACTCGAATAAGGAAAAGCCTGTAGTTCAGATAACTTACCTCCAAATTTATTTTCTTTCACTAACATGGAAGGACTTATAAAGGTATTCTCAGCAGAAGAAGTTTGAGTTGCATTACCAACCATTTGATCATCATCGTCATCATCATCATCATTATTATTATTATCATTATCAGTTATATTACTATCATCTATTTTCTGAGCATCATTTTGGTTGATATCATCTTCTGCGCCATTATTTTGGTCTTCCTCTTCATCATCATCTTCATAATCATAAATTTCAGACTTCATTCTGGGAGTTCTCAGGGGAGTCGATAAAGGAGAACCATGGGTCGAATGCAATTTTTGTAATTGAAGATCTGTATCCAAATGAGTAAAGGATATTGAATTTGAAATTGATATTTGTTTTTTATGTTTGGTAATTCTAGGGGAAGATAAAAAGGCAGGAGGTGTGTAAAAAGGATTGCCATGAGTTGGGGACTTGTTCTCACTTAACTGTAATTTCGGCTTAGTAGTACTTCTTTTAATACTAGTATTAATTCTTCTAGGAGTTATATACGAGCTTGACCTTTTAATTGGAGTGGTTTGAGCAGCAGGAGTAGATTGAAGGTTGGCTATTGTTGACAATACAGAAGACGATTCCCGTCTTATTATGGTATTTGATCTCACAGGAGTCTGCTGCAAGTTAGAATGATTGGAACTTGAATTAGTCAAAGGATGCATAACCGAATTATAGGATGAGATCGAGGAAGTTGATAAGGATTCTGGTATGAAGTTACTATTAGAGTTGTTTGAGACAGCTGGAGGGTAGTGTAGATTCGGGTTTGACTGAGTAGAGATCGGAACGAAATCCATCAGCTGCGAGTTATCATTGACTATATCATTAATCGGGGTCTGGTCATTAAGTTGTTGCTGTTGCTGTTGATGTTGATGTTGATGTTGATGTTGATGTTGCTGTTTCTGCTGGTCAGCCTGGTTTGCAGTGGCCACAGCGTTTAGAGATATGGCTGAGGCGACAGAATGAGACGAGGAATTATTGGTCGTATTGTCTATAAAATCTTCAGATTGCTGCATCTGTCGTTGTTGTAGCTGTTGTTGAGATTGAGATTCCGGTTCTTGAACCTGAAGATGGTAGTTAGAAGTAGGATAAAAAGACTGTTGATTGAAAAAGGTCAAGGATTCCAAGTTGTCCAGTTGTTTTGCCAAAGAGGCATTGGGACCGGGACCTAGCGTGGGAGACGAGGAGAGATCTATATTTGGATTTGAAGTGGACAAGTTGTGCAAATTGGTATGAGCAGGAGATGAAGACATCATAGTAGAAGGTATTGGGATGTATAGACTGTGAGTCTATGATGTTGAAGTAGATGTTGAAATCAAGGGAAAAGGGCAAGCCCAAGAGAAATAACGTGTTGAAGTGAAGAGAGTTTTGAGTTACCAATTGAATAGTTGAACAAAGTGGAACGCAATACCAAGTGAGAGCTTAGAACTGTCTTGAACTAATTAGGAAAGCCTGGAGATATAGCAGGAGAGTATTTCTGACAGGGAAGAAGGTGAATGGTACAAAAAGGGAAGAAAAAAAAGTAAAGAAAAGAGTATAAGCCTAAAGACACCAAATTAAAAAAAAACTCAAAAAAGGGAAACTACTTGAAATTGAAATTGAGAGAGAAATGAAAAGAGAAATTGAGACGCTTTCAAAGAACGCGCTTTCTTTTCCGCTTAGGCTGGTTTCGAATCTAATGCCAATCTAAAATAGAATCCACCAATGGACGTTAATTCTCTTTATTTTTCTCTCTCTCTTTCTCTCTTTCTCTCTATTAATTCTCTCTGAATTGGGCAAATGATAAATATCCAGCTTCTAAAGCTAAAATTTTTATACATGATACCTTCCCGTCACCGCTTTAGTAATTCAGTTATTGAACTAACACAGAAGAAGAATCGTAAATCAGTAAAATAGAGCTTTGTATCTACCTGGTTCTGGCTGCTTTTCTCGGATGGCATTCTACCATCGTATTTACTGTATTCGTTTCTATTCTGTCATTTAACATCATCCATAGCTGACTAAAGGTGAATAAAGTACTTAAACTATAATCTATAACGACTCTTTTATTTGTGTCCCGATTCAGGAGTGCAGTCTTGCTTGTACATTAACGTCGGGCCATGAAATGCAAATACTATCAGTTTCTTGGTCCATATTCAATTTATCCTACAATGAGAAACTTCACATAAATAACCATTGGAACTCGCATAATTAATATTTCTTTAATATTCTACATCATATATAATTTCTCCATAATTCTCATATCTTTTAACCGTTGAGGCTATTTGAATTCTGTGTTACTGTGCTGCGTAGACTGACCGATCCGGTGTGATTGCGACTTCCTTATCAATTATTCTCTTCTAACAATCATTCATATCTTGGTTAATCCAATTGCTCAGGCTTTTAAACCTTAAACTTTATACAATTAACACCTTAATTATATGTTTTTTTTTTAATTCCGTCTACTATGGACAATTTCTAGAATATATGACCATGTCCATTTCCATGTCCATTTCCATGTCCACATTCACGCACCGTTTGTCCACAATCCGAAAAGCTAAGCTTGAGCTGAATCACTATAGCATCCAAGTATATGTGTGTGTACCACCTACTAACTGTAAATAAAGTCAAACGACTACTAATTAAATTAGTCCAACATTCTCTTATTTCTAAAATTTACAGCATATTTCAAGTTTTTCCTCTGATAAAGAGTCATGTTTATATGTTTACATGTTTTGGTTGTGAAATGCAGAGTCTTTAGTACTTGGATTGATTGTTCATACTAAAAATGTTTTTTAGTAAAATTATCCCTTCGGACCCGTAGAATTCATCGAGATTATTTACACACAGGTTCCCTAAAAGATGATAAATGGATATGAACAACATATATTATATATTTAATGTCAATATAATATGGTGTAGTTGTGAAACTTCAACACTTTTGATCACTTAACTCAGACTAACTTAACTTACCTGCTGCCGGATACGCATGCTAGGAGCATAAAATATTAAAATTCTTAATAATCAGATTAGATCAGATCGAATCACTACTGTCCATATAGTGTTGATGCTGTTTATACCTATCTAAAATACTTATACTTTTTTTTTTACAATATTACTAGGTTCATTCGTGAAATTCCATACCCCCTCTTTTAAGCTTCTGTAGTAGATAACTACAAATGTAACATTTAACTTAGGGTTTTGGTTTAACTATTTATAGATAGATTATTACAGGCAAATATAGAGATTTATCCGAATAAACTTTACCAGGTAATTCACCTTGGACAAGAATCTTTATAACCCTATAGTAGGATATTGTAATTTAAAATATTAAGAACTTGAAATATTTATCTTACCATAGTTCTATTCAAACTTACGAATTAAATAGCCATGCCAGCCACCCTTATTCAATTATACAGGAAATTGTGGATTTTAGCACCAGTGCATATTACCGAAATCTCATAATCGAGTATAAGTTACCCAAAATGGCTTTTACTTATCCTCGAATTTGAGTAATACATTGATTCGTCCGGTTCCTCCTCTTAATTCCATTCCCCTACTTTTTTGCCCTTTCCTTTCCTTTAATACCCATCTGGAAGAAAGAACAAAAGTAAAATCATAGAACCTCTATTATTTTTAAGAACTATGTAGAAACTACTTATAAAATTTGGATTAACATACTGCTGTTCATCAACACTATCACTACTATTCAATCTAAACTCTTACTGACGCGTTTTACTGAAAGAATCCGGCTAGTGACTACATATTAATGAGAAATATTTCTAATCTATCCATATCAAACTAATGATAAAAAATAAAAATAAAAATAAAAATAAAAATAAAAATAAAAATAAAAATAAAAACAAATAGCATTATTAGAGTAAAATTAATCGAGAATTTGATCAAAATTGCAATTAATAAAAGTATTGGTTGCTTATAAGTACAGTAGGTTGGTTGACTAACTAGTTACGCGTCTGATGTTTTTTTTTTACTTTCTCGGTTTCTTTTATGGCGTATTTTATTTTTATTTTCATCTTACCCCATATTTCCTTACGTAAGCGATATTAAGCGCCGCACATATTTTGGCGCCGAAATTGAAGTATGGTTTACTGGTTGACGCTTATTTAGAGTATATGTTCTTTTTTTTTTGCTTCCTTGTATTTTCGTAGTAATACAACACGTTTCAACTTACTAGAAATATAAAGTTTTTTAATTTCTGAGACATTAATACCATGAGACACAAACAAATGCAAGTGTTACTTAAAAAGAAAAAGATATACATTCGTCTACATCTGTAGAAAGGAAGCAGGTACCCAACCATGAGGTATAATTTTAATACGTTAATGTTCCTACGGGTGTAATTAAAAATTAATATATTTTGATTACTTTTACGTCGCTAATACGTAATGTAGTTAGGTCATATGTGTTGATGTTTGGATAATTGGAAGTTGGAGGGGAGGGAGTAGCAAGAAAAATTCAGAATCTCTATTTATGTTGTACCATGTAATTTTATTGATTCTTGTTACTTATATCCTGAATGTAGCTTAACTCTGATTCTTAAATTTCATCACATCTATTCTTCGAATTAGAGTTCTGAATATTTTTTAAAAATGTTAAGTCTACTTTACTTGGTTGATATATGTAGTACATTATAAGCAGATTTATAATTTAACCTTTGCATATAGTCTATACCCTAAAGCTTTTAAACTATTCATTACTTTTTTTCTAGTTTTTTCCAAATTAATGATCTTGATCTCTCAGATATAACTTTCCAAAGCTAGATCATTTATATAACCACTGATCTGGTGTATTACCCAGTATTAACATACGCACATTAATTCCATGATATCTTGGAGATGGTCATATTATAAATCACAATAAGCTTCAGATTATAGTATTAGCAATATATCATACTGAAGAATTGTTTTATACTTTGTTTTATACCTTGTTTCTTTTACCTACTACTCTTTTTTCTGATCCTAGCATGGGTCTGTAAGTTTTTATTTCTATAAATATATACTTATGACGTATGAATGCTTACAACGGAATCGAAAATGTGTTATGCATGTTAAAATAAAATTTGGTCCTCATTTTTGTTAATTGGTGGAATAATATTAAAAACTTCTTTAGAATATATATATACATATATACATATATTCATAATTAAAATAATTACCATGAATGGCCATAAAACCCAACTCACCCATACAATTCAAACCACCTGATTAAAACTCAAATTGGACGTTGAAGCTTTTCACCGGAATAATATTAACACAGTATCTACCGGTGAGCGAGCGCTTCTTTTATGGAGGCTTTACATTAAGCCTGAAAGCCTGAAAGCCTAATCTTGATTTAACTTTATCTGGCTATAGAATATATACAGCAAAATAGTCAGAGAACTATTAATTGGATATATTTAGGTGGTACGCGCTTAAGGATGGAGGAGGAGAGAGAGAGAGAGATACGTTATAACTTTATTCTTTCCAGCCATAGATCAGCCAGTAGGTTAATGGATTGTCCAGGAACTATGCATTTCAGGAACAAGAAAATCTCTAACAACTTATGCTCTTATTAAATAGAAAGCGGTTTCTTATGCCATAGAGATTATAGATAGATTTCATATCTAGACTGTCCTGCCCAGACATCTACAATTATACAAGAAGAAGGAAATCAGGAAATCACTGTGTTGATCTTTCCTAGCACTAGTCTTATTTTGTATAACGTTTCAAATACGTGCTTTAAACTCTAATAATCGGTTCTTGAATGTATAGTGAATACATCTTTAGCAATCTAGCGATAGTATGTAACTACAAGTAAACTCAAAAATAAATTAGCAAAGAAAGATGTGTCAAATTCTAATTTGATTAAAGTAATGTTGCATGAATGATCTAAGAAAGCAAAAGAATTATAAATATAAACGTAAATATGTGTATATATAATATGTACAGGATTTCATTAAATATTCTAAAATGCATTAAGGATCATTAAAAAAATAGTGTTAATACCAGGAAAGAAAGGGAAAAGAAATGAATAGGTTGAAGAAATAAAAAAGTGGGTATTGAAGAACAAGGACCATTATGCAGTAGAGGAGTCACTTAGATCATTTGAATCGTTCGATTGAGTAGCATTAGTATCAGCAGGAATAGGACCAGAAGATAAGGATGGTGACACCACAGGAGTAGTAACCAACCCATCTTCTAACCATTCATTACAACTCTTATGAATTACATCAATTATCCATTTATCATTATTTAAACTACCATTGGATTCTTCATCACAATTCATATAATTCTCAGTGATAACAAATTGTTCTAAATTTTCAAATATTTTCAATTCGAACGAATTAAACTCATCCATTCTATCAAAGTGTATGCCATACTTATCTAAAGAATTGGAAAAGTTCATTCGGAGTTTATACTGCAATCTTTTGAATAGCACATCCGTTCTTCGAAATTTATCTATACTGTATTTTAAATCATACCATATAAAATATTTTACTAGTATGGGAAAATAAAAGGGTAGATTGAAATCAGGATAGCATAATAAATATTGCAATATTATTCTTATGGGATTGAAATTATTTAAAGAATAGTCTATTCTCAATGAATTCAGAACTAGGATAGCCCTTTCCAAATTATTATCCTCTTTAACTAAATATTTGATGAACACCGTCGCTGTCGAATTTGGAAGCTTATAAAACTTGGTAGTCTGTGAGGCCATAAAATTCCAAGCTCCTTTAAAATTATCTTGTTCTAGAAATTTAAAAATTATTGTATTCATACAATTCACACTAACTTTATCCAACGAATTATAATATGCCATTAATGAAGTCAAAGATTCTCCTTCTGTTAACTTATCCATTAAATCTATTTCCGCAAAATGAATGTTACGATGCAAATTTTTATCTGTTATTGATTGCTTTAACTTAAATCTAAATAAAGATTCGTTTGGAAGGTTTGACAATGTAATAAACCATGAACATAGATCAGGTTTCAAATCTTCACTTATCATTCTCTGTAACAAGAAGAGCCATATTTTTAATTTTTCTAGCTGTGTATTGGATTTTTTCATATAGTTCATCCCTATTATATTATATGTCTGTACAGTTGGTTTCAATCCATCTCGTTCCATTTTTTCAAAGATTAATTTCAATATCCCGACTTCATCTTTTCTTGAAAAGAAACCAATTAAATTATTGTATGCTTTAATGCTGGGTATGTTCACTTCACATTTCAAAACATTACAAAGTAAAAACTTGGTAATCTTTTTAGATTGATTAATGTATCTTACTGACGTTAGTTGTTCAATTAAAGACTCCCATTCGTCATTAGATAATTTCAACGTTTCAATTTCAACTTCGTTTCTGTATTCTGGGATAACTGTGTCTATTATTTTAGGATAAGCATGAGGAGGCTCCAGTATATCTTTTTTGTATATTTCTGCAAATTGCAAATAATTGTAGTGTAAATCATTGGGGATATTATTAATCAACAAATTGAACATAGCCTCGATCTTCTCGTCTATTGTTTGTGATTCTCTTTCTTTTTGTTCTTTCAAGTAGTCTTCTTCAAGTTCAACAAGTAAGTCATCTAATGATGCTGACCACGATTTCAGACCTACTCGATTTCGAAAGCTGTCTGGAGTGTACACCAATTGTCTTATCGATGTAACTGTGAATGTATAAGGTATTGCTGATATGATTGAAGGTATTATCGGTACTATATGAAGTCGTGGATGATTGAATATAATGAATTTGTTCAGTTGAGAGGTCAGCTTACGGCGACCTCCTCGGATAAGAATCATAAAAAAAAAGATGATAAGTGATAGAAACGTTACAAACTTAATTGAAATCTGCAATTTTTGATCTGCTTTCTCCTTGTAAAACACCAACTATAACTTCACAAACTGAAAAATCACGGAGGAGCGGGTCGTGTGATTAACAAATCTAATGTTCATTATAGACCCAAAGAGTTATAAATCGACGCGCGTCGTAAGAATCTATATTAAAATCAAAATTTTTTAACTGACATATTATTGCGTATCAGTTTTCAGAGATACCATTAAGCTTTAACCATAATCCTGTACTGTTTCAACTCCACCTCTTTTCAAAACAACACTTTTACATCATGAGCAGAGAAGGTTTTGTTCCACCAACAGCTGCCAACTTAGGTAATGCTGCCTCAGGTATACAGTCAATCAAGAACTACGGTGTTAAATATGTTTGTGCCCAATGTGCAGTTACTTTTTCACTATCCCCAAAGGAACCAGTTAGATGTAAAGAATGTGGTCACAGAGTATTATACAAAGCTAGAACTAAGAGAATGGTTCAATTTGAAGCTAGATAAATTAAAACTGCATTAGGATTATGGGATTATGGTTTCAACCTATAGCCGCTATTGGCTTATTTAATAATATTACAGACTGCTTTTATCAAGTAAATCTACACTCTCTTACTAAATAAATTCCATAGACATGTCTGTGAGCCTTTTTTTTTTCTTTGAAAAAACATTTTAACGACTCTTATTATCAGGTAGTTTTTCCTTTGATAATTAAGTTCTATGTATTCATTTTCCTTTTCTGTATAATTAAAAAAAATCTATAAAATATGGTATAGAATTGATTTTTTGTCGTAATAGATTCTTAAAAATAGATGTAGTTCGTATATGAAGCATAGTCTAATAGATTTGGACGGACCCTGAAAAACTTGAAAATCTTTGAACTCGCTCTCCTCAAAGGCTCAATCATTTTTTAAGACTTTGATGATTAATTAATTGTAAACAACTCGTTATGCTTTTAAAGCTGATCACACGCTTACAGTTCTTGTCCATCTTCTACATATTATATATCCCGCATAGATAATACAATACATATGTCACAGAGGTTGATCCGTTTCCTTAGTTTACCTCATCATGGTTTGATGTGGTCTAGCAGGAAAGGAATTTCCAGAAGATCATCATGCATCAGTTCAGCTAGGCACATGCTGACAAATAGAGAAATTTATAAAACAATAGACCCAATACTTAATGAGGAGAAAAATATAGACAAACCTGATAAGATATATCATCCAAAAGACATTTTTGATCAATACAGCTTAAATAAAGAATTTCAGGTGGTTGATTTAGTCACAACATTATCATTTGATAGGTTACTAGTACTAAAACTAGAAGCAAACAACCGAAAAAAGAAGTCATCAAAGCAAGAAACACGAAAACAGTTTTACAATGATAGACAAAGACGCCAATTTATGTCGCAGAACAGAAAAAATGCAAACGATCTAATATTTAAAAGGTTAAGAAATTCCTCATTTGCCGTACCAAATAAGATGAAGATTTATTCATTAGTGCCACCAATACCATCACCAGCTACAAGAGCTGCTATAGAAACATATGTTGAAAGATTGGCTTTTAGTTTTTACGAGTCTGACACATTTAACACAATTCAACAGATAGTCAGACAAATCGTTTTACAGGATGAATCCAAAAGATTTATTAAAAATACCTACATTCTAAATGCACTATTATGGATAACTTCAAAGGATTCTGAAATGATGGATTTTATAATAAATGAAAGATTGAGTCAACAAGTTAACTTAAATGCAGAATCATTAAACATTATACTATATTCAGGTATATTTAATCTTTACCTTGACCAAAATGGTAAATTAAATCACTTGATTAGATGGTTGACTGAAGCAAAACTAAGATTCATCAAAATTGATGACGTTACACTTGAATTGGTCTTTTCTGTTTTAAATTTTTCTCAGAGTAAAGCTCATCTAACTGATTTCATAAAGAAAAATAAAATCAGATCAATTGAACCAATCTTAAGAGACGTAACTTTAAACGAACTTGTGCGTGAAATTAAAATCAGACCTGCCTATTGGCTCAGCCAGTTTACAATTAAAGATGAGACAGCTACAAAAATTGCAGTTGAAGTTGGATTAAGATTGCAACCTAAGCTAACATGGTCATTTTTAGATAATAAAGTTTCACACAGAGAATTCAACGATGATCTATTTGAGACTGTGTATGATCATTTTGCAATGAGTAATAAATATCTTGAAATGGTTGTTTTTTTGAAATTCAATGAAGAGAAATTAGGTAGACGTAGTACCGAACACAAATTAGTTGAATTAGCTCAATTCTGCCTTGACACTTTAACCAGAGATAAAGTATTTGATGAATTTTATTTTTCAATTATCAAAATGCCATTTGCTTTTAAATTAATGAACTCTAGTGCTAAATTATCTAAAAAATTAACGAAGAAAATATCGGAACAAATTTTGCTTACCGATGAAATGAATTTTACTGAAAGAGAGGCCGAAATAGTTAGAGCTGTAGAAGAAGCTGAAACTTTTAGTGAAATATTTAATTATAATTCCAAGTTTTATCGTTTGCTGAAGGATTTGTATTGATTCCTGCTAGAATCATAATTCAATTAACCAGTTATTGCAAAAGCATGGTGGAGTAGCCAAGACATTTTTAAGAAACTTGAATGTTTAGCACAGCCTGTATAACCCTCTGCGGCGCCTTGCGTTACACATTGTTTTGGTCCTTAATATTCCTTAAAGAGCTACTTTGTATTGTCTTTTTTTAGTGCCATTTGAGCCCTGGTGTTCTTTTATGCCCTTTCGGTGTATGCGTGTGTAAGTTAGTTTCAGGTGACCCCTGTGCTGTTCTCTACTTCTTTATCTCTTCCTTTCTTGTAAATACTGTTTCTTATATAATTTAATCAATCGATTTATAATATTTCTATATCTATCATGTCAAACCAAGGAGTATGTATTGGCATATTACATAATACTTGAAACATCGTTTAGTTAATGTACACAAACAGATACAGTTTCTTTTGGATATTAATATTTATTGATGCCTTTACATATACTACTTCCAACAACAACTATTAATTCATGTAATAGATCCACCTTATGACCACAGTTACTAACATACATACTTGGTAATTCAGTACTATCAACAAGGACCACCACAAGGTTACCAGCAAGGACCACCACAAGGTTACCAGCAAGGACCACCACAAGGTTACCAGCAAGGACCACCACAAGGTTACCAGCAAGGACCACCACAAGGTTACCAACAACAACAACAACCAGTTTATGTTCAACAAGCGCCACCAAAACAACAGAATGGTGGTTATGGATGTTGTGGTGCTTATTACTTAACTTTGTGTGCTTGTTATGCTGCAGAAGAACTAGCAGATTGTTGTGCTTGTTGTTGTGATAATCCTGATACTGTTATTGTTGAAAATAATTATTAAGATTTTTAGTGTTATACTAGACAGGATAAACAAGTGTAATTTACATTATCCTATTTTGAAAATTTTAATATCTTAAATTGTTAATATTTTTCCAAAAAAGTTAATTTTCCTCTTGTCTCTTTGTTTCTTTGTTTATTTTATCATCACTTTGTACTCAAGAGATACGTACTTTTTTTGTTTTATTATCATTTTATATTTCTTTTTCTATTCTTTAATTTATTTTAAATAGCTGAAGTATATTTAAACTATGTTTAATTTTTGTTTCAGTTTTGTTTTTGTCCTAAGAAAGTTATCTCTGTAATGCATTATGGCTGTTTAAGTAAATGATTTATCTTGTGAGCATAATCATTAACATACAGAGTTTATTATTGCTTATTATCTAGCCATATGTAATGACTACTTTAAAAGAATGTCGCTATTCTGGTTGTTTTCTTGCTCCTACTAGTTTATTAACTCATTTATTGCAACATGAACCCTGTAAAGTACTTAACATTGCTCTTGCATTTTGCAAATAAAATATTTTGGATATTTCAACGCTTTTTGGATCAAATGTCTGTTTCCAAGTAATTCTTCTCATATTGGATTATTGACTTTGTTTGTATCATCACTTTAGATATTTAATAGTCAGTTAATCTTGTTTTTATTATTACACATTTCTTTTACCAAGAGTTTACAGATAGTGTAATATTAAGACGAAAATCTGTGCTTCATAAGGTTTTGTTTTTTGGGAAAGGGGGTTAATTATAAGACCTATAGTTAATTTTGTACTAGTAATTAACTGTAAAGCAATAATTTGTTAATGAATAAATAATAGAAGATGGTAAATAAATAATGACTATAAAAATCGACTAATAGAGAGAAAATCATTGAGCATTTTCTAGGCCTGGAATTTTGTCTAAAGAAACTAGTTTGTTAAAACCCCATTTTTCTTCTCCTTCTCTGTCTTCATAGTATTTCTTCAAATCAACTCCATGATAAGGATGACTTGCGAAATTGAACATTGGAAGAAATCCCAACAACAATTGAGATCTGGTTGAATTTCTGGCGGAAACATCTTGCAAATATGGACTTAGAGCAGATTTATCATTGCCATAAGGATTTATACCTTGACTCAACATTTTTTTCACTTGATATCTATCCTTTTCCACTTCTCTAGAATTTTCACTAATTCCCCATAAACGTTTCGTTGATTCATTATAAGCCAATATAAAACCAGCAGTACAACCAATGAGAGTTGCAGCTCTGAGAAAGACTGGAGCAGGCATCTTGAAGCGTCTACCGGCAGCAGGTTCATAATACTCCAACAACACAAAACCTAAAGGACCAGATGCAGTAACACCAGCCCAAGTTAACCAGTCAATGGGTCTGAAGAATTTGACAACTTTAGTGAACTCAGGATCTTGATCAATAATCTATAAGAGGATAAAGAGGGGTAGAAATAAATTTTGTTAGTATTCTGAAACATAGAACATAATTCAAGAGTAGAACACCATTTTAAGTGTGTGTAAACAAAAACATACTTCGTATTTTTCCATTGTATACTTGTGTACTATAAATTGTAGACGTTTATAGAAAGTAAATTGAAGATTGAACAGTTAGCAGTTAAACTGTTTGATTCCCCACCCTCTCTCAATTTATCACTCTACACCCGTGCACTCCAAATATGTTACCCGCCCTCTTTGTCTCTCGCGATCGCTCGCCAGCACAACAACAACCAAAAAGTACCCTCTAATCCTTATCACTAAAGAAAACACGAAAACTGAAAACTAAATCTGCAAATTACACAATACCTATAGACATGCCTCCAAAGAGAAAACAAACCATTAAATTAAACATAGGTGGAAACAAGAAGCAGAAAGCCTCTACAAAGACAAAGCAACAACTCCACAATGTTCAATTGGTCGAACCATCACACGAACAGCTTCATCAGTTTTTGAATTCTCTCTACGCTGAAATTCTACATTTCAAAGATCCTTCAAGTGATTTAGTTATTACTGAACCTTTCTTGAAAGTTCCTCCTAAGAAGCTTTATCCGGACTACTACCAGATTATTAAATCTCCAATTTCATTGCATGAAATCAAATTAAAAATAAAATCAAGTCCTAAGTCAAAACCTAAAAATTTTTATACGAGCTTAACTGAATTTGTGGATGATTTTAAACTATTATCCGATAATGCCAACACTTATAATGATAGCGGAAGTTTGATTGCTAATGATGCTGTTATGATTTGTCAATTTGTTGAAAATCAAGTTGATGAATATCGTAAACAATTATCTCTGGAAGAACCGAAATATAATATTTCTGAATCTGAAGTAGAAGATCCCTCTGTTATTGCCTTAGAAAATGATGACAATCCAGATAATGACGAAGCTGTCGAAGAAGGAAAAATCAAACCAAAAAGAGGTAGAAGATCACATGTTAAAAAAGAAGAGGAAGTTCATACGATTAAAGAAGAAAAACCTAAACCTGAAAAGAAAGCACGTTCTCATAGAGCCCCAACCCCAACGCCATTGCCTGAAATTCATTCGGATATTGGATATGTTCCTCAAATAAGCACAATACTTAGAAATGTTTGTAATTTCAGATTGCCACAAAAAGGTAGATTGGCTGAACCTTTCTTAGAATTAGTTGACAAAGAAGATGAACCAGAATATTATAATGTCATTAAAGAGCCAATTTCACTAAACATGATTAGACTTAGAATGAATAATGGTGAATATGATAATGACTCTCATGGTGTTTGGAAATTTAAAAAAGATATGTATCAAGTTTTCTCAAATGGTCAATTGTATTATGATGAAGAAAGTAACATTCATAGACTAGCTGTCACATTACATGGTTTTTTCAAAAAGAAAATTGATAAATTCAAAGAGCAAGTTCCTGCTTATAAAGATGATGAACCAGATGAAGAATTAGAAGGTGATGAATCTGGAAACAGGTCTAAGAGTTTAGGGCCTAAAGGTAATGAAGAAGAAGAAGAAGGAAGTGAAACAACAGGAGTGGGAGCAATAAATGGAGGAGAAATTGGACCTGTTCCAATCCAAGCAATTGATGAAATTCCTAATTTTGTGAGAAAACATGATCTTGAACAAGTCCCAGAAGTTTTAGAAATCGATGACATAACTGCATTTGTTAAAAAATTTACTTTTTCGTCGGCTATCAAACAATATTCCACTTATTTACCTGATAATTCTCAATTTTTCGAATACAGTTTCATTGAACCAGCAGGAAACTCGATTGTTGGGGGTTCAACTTACTCTATCAACTTATCATCCAACCAAGTAATTGGGCAATCATTATTAATCTTGGTTAATTTACAGAATAGAATCATTGATGAAAAGTATCTAACTGAATTGAAAGTCAACAATGAAGTTCTAAAGCCACAACCACTTGCAATTTCATATGATGAAGATGATTCTAACGCCAATTTCTTGGCATGTAAATACGAATTTAAATTAACTTATGGATTGAATCTATTAGAATTTAATTTAAAAGTTCCATTTCCATTAGTTACGAAATCGTTAGTCAAGAAGATAGGATTGCTGGAGGATACTGACAATTTGGTTTTGGGCGATAGCAGATTAACCAGATCATCGAGACTTGCTGGTGGCTCTAAAAAGAAACAAGAAGACAAAAGAAATGTGGGAGGCTCAATTAATGGAGATGGTCATGAATGGTTGATTGAAAAGGTCAAAATTTGGGTAAGTGTTTGTCAATAGTTCAAGTCAACCAACGTTCTTTGTTGTTATATAACGTATTTTTTAAAATTAATCTGTATATTATTATTAGATGTATTATCGCATAAAATGGTCGAAGAGGAAGTAAACCAAACCTCAGCTGGACCTAGATTTGGTTCATTTAACTCCCAATTGAGTTAATTGAACTCATTAAATTTATCACCAACTCACCAAATGTTTTGTTTCTTAACATTTTTTTATCAATTAAAGTAACTAGTAAACCTTGTTAAAATATAATCAATAAAAGACAAAACAGTAAATCCCCATTTATAATATACTAGATTATTTTTACTTAGCAAAAGGCAAAAAATAAAATAGCACATACATGATGTCATAAATGCTGACCCCCCTCACGATAAACTTAGCTTCCAATTTGAAAAATGGCTTTCTATATTATTTGAAGGTTGAAATAGTCTGTAAAAAAACATTGTTTGTTTGAATGTATGCTTATGTTCAATATATTTAAAGGTGAATTATCTTCATCCATTTAAAGATATGTGTATTTGGATAGGATGAAGTAAATTGCTTATATATATAACTATTTTGTGATTTTTTATGTAAAGTGTATACTTATATTGAGAAGTACCCTCTAATTTGTATATTATTATAATTTATATTAAATTTGAAAATGGTAAAAATAATGTAGATAAAATGAACTAAGAGAAAATATGTATATATAGTTGAAGAAGTAGATAACAGATATACGGGAAGAATAAATACACACATACACACAGAACGGAAAACCCCCAAAGAAAACAAAGAAAAACCAAGTGAAAAGAATAGTAATAAGTAATAATGCAAGCACGTTAAGAAAATATTCAAAACAGAACGATAGAATGAATCAAAGTTAAAACAATATATGAAAATAAGGAAATAAAGATATAGCTTGCAGATAGACTAGGATAGAGTGATTAGTTAATCAGTGTAACGATAAATGTCAATAAATGAAAACGAAGCATCATATAACATAGCATAGGATTAAAAACAATAAAGCTTTTTTTTATTTGATAATGAATCAACTATGTTATACATTTAATGATCATAAATCAAGTTTCAAAGCTCCAATATTATCAAAATCCATTTGAATGCATTTATCATAAACATCACCAAATTTTTCTTTTAATTCTTTCGACTCATTATCGATTGAATCAGTGTCTAGAAATTGGAATCTCATTGTATTTAAATCGTTTACTGTTGCTGTTGCTGTTGAAGTGTAATTACTCAGGCTAGGTAAATCAGTTCCTTGCAAGTTTTGCTGTAATTCTGAGTTAAAGGTATTATTAGTAACATTAGCAGATTGGACAGAGGCCATAGAATCACTCATCACATCACCATTAGGACTGTATATCATGTCAGGTTGGGCTTGTGGAGGAAGTTGTTGTTGTTGTTGTTGCTGTTGCTGTTGATACTGATTCTGTGAAAATGCATTGACATCTAGTAATTGTTCTTCTGTGGAGTGGACTATGGCATCCAGTTCGGCTTGTCTCAATTCAGTCTTCAAACCATTAATGCGGAAAATATCATCTTCTAGCAAAGGAGTGTTTTCATCAACTTGCACTTCCGAGGAGGTGTGAGCTTCTCCAGAAATGCAGGAGCATAGATTTCCCATCGTAGTTGTTGTTTTTGGTAGCTAAGAAAGAGTGTGTTGTGTAATACTTACTCCTGTCACTCTCACCATACTCTTATCAGGTTCTAAAAAAACTCACTACCCAAATGGGTCCAAGGTCAACACTGCCATCTAAGAGAACCAGGGCGTGCACGCTCAAATCTCGAAAGCCAGCTGAGTGGCAAATACAATACAAATATCATTGAGATTTAGTTAGTAAGTTCCTCATTTTATATAAGTTGACTACGACAATTCACTTACTTTCTCAAATGCCAGGTTTATCTTTTGATAATTATCAGAGAAATCAATTTTTAACGACAAAAGCAGGCTTCAAGCCTCCAAATGCCACTTCAACAGGTACCACCATCGTTGGATGTAAATTCAAAGACGGAGTCGTTATAGCTGCAGATACAAGAGCTACTGCTGGCCCAATAGTGGCAGACAAGAATTGTGAAAAGTTACATAGATTAGCCCCTAAGATTTGGTGTGCTGGTGCTGGTACTGCTGCCGACACTGAAATGGTCACCCAATTGATTGCTTCAAATTTAGAACTACATTCATTATCTTTAAATAGAGAACCAAGAGTGATAACTGCGTTACAAATGTTAAAGCAGCATTTATTTAAATACCAAGGACATATAGGTGCCTATTTAATTGTTGCTGGTGTTGATCCAACAGGTCCACATTTAATGTCAATTCACGCCCATGGTTCCACTGACGTTGGTTACTATTTATCTTTAGGTTCAGGTTCTTTGGCTGCCATGGCTGTTTTGGAAAGAGATTGGACACAAGATATGACTAAGGAACAGGCTATGGAGCTATGTGCCAATGCTATTCAAGCTGGTATTTGGAACGATTTAGGTTCTGGTTCTAACGTTGATTTATGTGTTATGGAAGTTGGTAAAAATGCTGTCTTGTATAGAAACCATTTGACTCCTAACGTGAGAGAACAGAAACAAAAGAACTATAAATTTGCTAGAGGAACTACTGCAATTTTAAAAGAAAGTATTTACAGCCTGGTGGATGTTACTGATGAAACGGTTGTTTCGACTAGCGATGCAATGGAAGTTGATACTTGAGATTTCTCTGACCTTGCTATATAAATACCATTTATGTTTTAGGTTTTACTAGAAAAAATATATAAATATATATATTAATGATTATTTAGTTAGAGTTATGTTTGAAATTTGATTGTGAGATAACATAAATTACTTAATTTACAGCAAGAATTAAGGAGAATAATATAAATTGTAGAATTAGCTCAATCCAGAGAGAAATTTTCCAATTTAGAGGCAATTTCTTCGGAATCTCTAGTGGTTTGAACGGTTTCTTTGTCCTTCGCATTCTTGATAACTTGTTTCGTATCTTTCTCTAGTAAACGTTCAATTACTTTAATAGTACCTTCAACAATAGCATCATGCTCTAGAGAGTGAATTCTTTTTTCCCATTCTTCTAATGGTTCGCCTTTGATAACATCAATCTCTCTGACGACTAATGGCTCACCTTTATCAACTTCTTCAATAACATAATGTATCATACAGCCTCCTTTATCAACTTCACCTTCTTGACCAGCTTTCCATGATCTTTCAATGGCACAAGTTCCTTCAAATTTACCTGGTAAAGCAGGATGCAAATTAATAATAGGAATGTTAACTTTATTTAAAGGTTTTAAGAAATCAGAAGACAATATTAACATCCAACCAGCACAAACAATCAAATCTGGTTTAAGATCATTAATAATTAAATCAACCAAATCTTGATTAAATTTAGATCTGGCTTTCAATCTTTCTTCTTTATTTTCTTTTGGGATTCCTTTATAGTATGCTTTTAACTCATGATTGGTGGTGGGTATGTTAGCCTTAGATGCTCTTTCCAAGCCATATGCTTTTGATGATGATGATATAACATGCGTTATTTGACCTTTAATCTTACCAATGTTAGTACTATCAATCAAAGCTTGTAAATTTGATCCGTTACCAGATATCAAAACTAAGATGGATGGTTTAATTTCAGACATTTTGGAGTGAGTATTTAAGGATATTCTGTCAAGAAATAGAATAGTTTTCATAAAAAATAAGGAGTCTTAATCATTTAATAAAAGTGACTTCTGCACAAATTTTTATCCGCACAGAGTTCTCCAAAAAAAAAGTGAGACAGATAGCTAACTAATACAGGCAGATTACAACTGCAAACAACTAATTTTCAAACTGCTTTAATTCATAATGTACAAAAAACAGAGTAGATAAAGGAGAAGGGTATTTATAAATAAAATGATAAAATCTAAGAAGAATTAGAATGAGGTGAGTCTTTCAACCAGTTCTTCAAATCTTTAAAAGAAATATGGCTTGTTTTAAACAATGCTCTTTCATAATAATCTAATCCATTTATAAACTCTTGATTATTACCAGTAAATTGATCATTCAATTTGAAACTCAAGTCATTGATCTCGCTTGCTCTATCAACCAACATTTTACTAATTAACTTAACTAATTCAGTATCATTAAATAAATATGCCCATTTCGAAACCAATTTGTAATAATATGCGTAAGGTGATAAATTTGTCTTATATGAATTTGATTTAATGAAATTCAAGAATTGCTTGCTGAAAAATTCAGGTTCAATCAATTTTATCAAAGTTTGTTGTTCTTCAGTTGATGAATCGTCCATCTCTTGAATTGCCAACACTTCAGCTAGCCATATTGGTAATTCTAATTTAATATCGTCTTTAATTGGTTTTCCAGGTTGTCCATTCAAATACCCTAGACCAGGAACAGGTACTGTGAATTTGCAGGGTAATTTCTTAAGTAAAGTCAATGATGAGTCTGGATGTCAGTATCAATGAATGTTTTGGTGTTATTCTCAGCTTGTTTTGATGCTTTTTCGCAAATGTTTTACATACCTGACCGTCAGCTATAACATCATCAATATCATAGTAAGGCATGATTGCTAAGGTTCTTGGAATAAACTCAGAGTATTAAGTTGCAAAACAGATGGTAAACACGAAAACAGTATTGAACGTTTTGGTTTGCGTTATACGCGTCTTGATTTCTAGTCTTCAATGCTTTGACTTGCTCCTTACCTAGAGCATCATATCGAAGTTTGAAAACAATCTTAGTCTTACTATTATATTGTAGTTAGAAGAAAAGGATGAAAAGCGATTAGAGTATGAATTTGAGATTAAAATAACTTGTTCATAAGTATTATTAATTTTTTTAAAGTACATAAATTACCTGGGATTCCAGATGCAATTACCTTGCTCTGACGATACGAAGATCGAATTGCAAAGTTCAGATTAAAATATCGTCAGAAAGTGGGCATTAACACTAAACAATAATATTTATGATTCTCAACAACATGCTTGCAAGATGCAGAAGCCAATCTACTTCTTCCAACTTTAAGTAGTTTGTTGACCAAAATTGATGAAAACCGTCAAGGACAATATTCAGACCTGTGGTACTCATCATAAAAATAAAGAATATGGGTAGTTTTATCCTATCGCTGATTTAATACGTGTAACTAGAGTTTTGTTGCCAATATTATTGTCATTTGCTCCTAGTACCACCCATCCAGATCTAACTTCTTCTGTTGCTACTTTTAACTGTTATGCCAGGTAAACCATATGAGATACATCTTGAAGATGCCAAAAATGTCCTAACATATGTTAAAGCTACTTAAAAAGTTTCTTTAGGTTATTCGGGTTCAGATTGAGCAACTGACAAATCTAATAGATCAATTACTGGATATATTTTTATTCCGGCAAATGGTCGCATCACGTGAAAGTCAAAGAAGCAGCAAATAATTGCTCTTTCTTCTAGTGCAATTGAGTATATGGCCTTTGGGAATGCTAACAAGAACTTGCTATGATTGAAGCAAGTATTCAAGAAACTTCAGATTCAACTTCCCCAAATTCCTGTGATTCATGAGAATAGTGAAAGAATCATTATACTGCATGATAATCCGGTTCATGATCGCAGAACAAAGTAAACTACCATTATTCATCGTTTTATTAGAGATCACATAGCAGTTGACATGGTAGTTAATCCAATTAGTATTAACCATATGTTCACTTTATAATCTTTTGTAATTATATGCGGATTCATCAAACACACTATTCAGATTTGACCGAAGATTTCAACATAGCTTTTCTTTAAAAAAAATCATATGGTACTAATCTATGTTAATGATATTTTATTTCTGCATTAGCTTCAATGTAAACAAGTTCAGCTTTGCCAGACTGACACTTGCACAACTTCTCCTTCTAAGGAATACATTGGTTCAGGACATTCATTTATAAGCTTCGTGCTTCATACGCTAGTTCAGCTTTACTAATATGAATATCATTCTTTAATAAATAACTGTTATGAGACCGGCAACTTGTTGGAGACTGCCTTGAATGTAAGGTTATATCCGAAAGAAAATAAAAACAATAGGTAACACGAAAAAGTAAAAGTACCTAGCGACTTCTGGTTGGAATCGAATTTTAAACGAGCCGCTGAGCTTGTGTTTTTGAGAGTTGGAAGAGATAACTAACTCTTCAGCTCATTTCCTTAAAAGCTATAAGAACAAAAAGTGACAATCTTAGAAATACACAGAACATAAAATGGCTCCAAAACTGAAGCTAAAGCTTTCTACAAAGGCTTCATCTCCGGAGGAATCCGTCAAAAAACAGTCTAGAAAGGAGAAATCAAAAACTCCAAAGATCAAAATCAAACCACCTTCTTTTTCAGGTCCATCTTCATCAAGTAAAGAAACTACATTCACACCAACCATTAACATACCACTTCCCAAATCTAGCCATAGTGATTTGGGAGATAGCACGGTCACAACTTCATCAGCTGGTTCTTCAGTAATTTCAGCAAATACCTCATCTACTCATGGTATCACTTTGAATCTCAAAAAAAGAATTCCCACAATCGTTAGAGTCAAACCAACTCGTATACCTGGAGACGGTTATGATTCAGAAGATCCAGATAAAGAAGATGACCCATTAATGGAAGAAGCCATAGTGTTGCGTATGTTGCCTGATGAATCTTTAGATCAGTTGAGGCAATCTGCTGAATCGGGAACATTTAATGGAATATCATTAAAATGGAAGGATAAACGGCGTGCAATATTAAAAATTAACGGGGTTATGTATGGTGGTAAATTGGTTGATTTGCCTACTATAACTGAAGTATTTAAAACGATTGATAAAAAAAGTATTTTCAAAACTGTTGATGTTTGTCAAATTTTAATTATTGTTAAAAAAATCGATAATGAACGTGATGTTAATGATATCACAGTTGATTATGAATTTGGTGAGACTTTTCCACATGGGTTATCTTACCCTTTAGAGAACTTCAAATCAAAATCTTTTAAAAAGTATAAAGAGACTGTTGTTCAAAATGTTGAAGATGAAGTTGAAAGATTACTCAAGATGGATGAAGAAGCTGAATCTTCAAGTTACGAATTTATAGAGAGAGCAATGTTAGATACTGCAAATACTATGATGACTCCAAGTTTTGCTGATGTTCAGAAGAGAAAGAAATTAAAGAAGAAATCTAAGAAGGAGCGCAAACAGCAATTGTTACAACAACAACAGTTACAACAACAAAATCCACAAGATCAGCAACTATTGCAAGACCATCATACAGAAAATACAACTACACAAAATGAGTCAGACATGGATATCGATGATGAATTGGATAAATTAATGGGAGAAGAAGGGGATGAAGATGGCGATGAAGATGATGATGACGAAGAAGAACTTGATATGGAAATGAATGCAGCATTTGATGAAACTACAAAAGCAGCAAGAGATGAAGAAGACATACCAGTTGATGAAGATGAAGAAGAAGTTATTGAGGGAGCACCAGAAGAAGGGGATGAAAATAATAATCCAACATCAGAAGATGACGATGAAGACGACGATGAAGAAGATGATGATGATGGTAATGCATTAAGACCAGCTACAGCAGTTGATGATTTAGATGAAAGTAAACAGCATAACGCTATAATTAAAGAAGAAATTTCAGAATTAGAAAGCACAATTGAGCAAAAGATGAAAGATTATAGTAAAGCATTCAATCCATTAATGAAGGGAAGAATTAATGATGTTATTTCAAGATTAAAGGCAGAACTAGAGACTAAGAAAGGTCAATTGGTCGAAGAAAAATCTGAAGATGACCCAAATAATGATGATGAAGATGATCAAGAAAATGACGATGGTAATGATGATGACGGTGGTGAGGGAAACGGCGATAATGATGATGATTTAGGTTTAGGTTTAAGTGACGATGAAGAAGACGATGATATGGAAGATTTATTCTGATCTTCATAACTGTATATTAGCTATTTTACAACTATTTTAATTATTATTTATTTTGTTAAAATGCAATTATTTTATAAAAATGTGAATTATTAAGAGAGTTAAAACAGATTTCATTGGTACACAGTTAAAGATGTCATAAAAGAATAAAAAGGTAAATTCTCATGAAAAAGAAGTAGAGTATAAAAGCAATTACATTAAAAGGATAAAAAGAAGTGTAACTATTAACGATAGACAGAGGTGTATGATTTGTTATTTAAAAACAAAAGGAAGATAACTCGTAACATACAATATACTAATATAACTATAATATCATAATGAAGCAAAGAGTATAAAAAGGAAAAAAGCAGCAATCAAATTGTTCTTGTTAAATTGAGCTAAATCAATTTCTTTGGCGATTCTCATATGTTCTTAGAGTAACTACAGCCACACAATATCTTTCCAAATTCAAACGGCCTTCACGGAATATTTTAAGGATTAAATTATCGGGACAGTAAATTCTATTCAGCGTAAGAGATTTTGAGAATTCATCCAATTCTAAATAATGAGAACCATCGGCATCATAGAAAGCAAAACATTCATAGCAACCTTTCAAGAAGATACAAACCTTAATAAACTCCCTATAAGTTAAACCATATCCAGATGGAGAGAAAACGCGAAATATTCTCTCAACAGAATCATATGAGAAATGTTTTAGATAGTAAGGATCAACTAAAATTTCACGTAAATCATCAACCGTTGCATATTCTTTATCAAACGTTCTAAACAACCTGTATAAATACCTGTTCTCTTCATTGATCTCATTTCCTTTCAATTTACTTAAAATAGAAATTAAATTACCAGATGATCTTGAACGATCTCGAAATTGCTCATCGTTATATTCCCTATCATATAGATCAATCTCTGGGGCTAAAGGATGGTTGGAACTATTCAAGATAAACGGAAGTGAATTTCTCTCATAAATTGAAGATCCGTATGGCGAGGCGTATCTGCCATCACTTGCACCGACTGAATGTGGTCTTGATTCATGCCTAGATCCATGTCTAGATCTTGATCTACTATGGTTGCTATATCCAATATGGGGAGAGACTGAAGATGAAAAACGATTATCATAATAGTCTTGATGGCCATAACGATCACGACGGCTTCTTTCATCGTCTGCTGGATAGTTTATGCCTGGGACACCCTGTTGATCAACAGGCACATAGACAACATGTTGATTTGAGCTTTGAGGTAAGATTTTATTTCCCTGATTGTTTGAGTTAAAATACCCATTAGTGTAAACCCCATTGTTGATCCTATTCGAAGATGAAGTTGAAGAATGGCGACGATGGAAATCATCATAATTATAGGGCTTAGGAGGCACCGCTGGCTTAGAGCTGGAGTTAACGTACCCCGTAGCAGCTTGAGGGACCAAATCACCAGCATTCAAGGCCTATCAAACTTTTAAATTGCAATTTAGAAGGTTGCAATTTAGGGAAAATGTTAGTAAATGTGCTGATTAAAGGAAGGCAAATTGTGTAAGATAATGGTATGTATACAACATATAACACATACTGGTTGGTAGTAACTATTGTCAAACTTTGGAGGAGTAACTTTTTCAGTTTTGGAGAACAAACCCATTATAATTATAGTTTATTTGATGATTAACGAGAAAAACCAGGATATCAGGAAAAGTCAGGAAAAAGGGGACCTAGTAAGTATTTATAGAAAATGCCCACGTCATTTATATTACTATATTTTTTGGCCCTGGACGCTTACGTGATCTTGATTCGGACCTGCTTGAGATTTTACATCTTGAACAACATACATAACACTGCCATTAATACAACAAAATTCTACAGATAAGACGAAGTCACGGCTAACACGGAGGCATATTAGTAATACTTTACAATTTACTGATTAACCTAATATACCGCAATGTTTGTCTAGAAACAGATAAACACAGATGATATGTAAATTTATATTTTTAGAAGGGGGGAGTTTGATAAGAAAAAAGTAGATATAAAGATTAAGACAAAACTAAACTATTTCACAAATATATTAAAAAGCATTAATTAAACAGTTTAACTTCTAACCTAATCTCTGTTTCTTCTTCTGTAGTTGTTGTCACCATCGTTTCTTCTTGAACCACCGAATCTTCTGGTTGGTCTTTCTGGAACAGCATCAACTAATAAAGTTTTTGGAACAATACCTTCTGGGATGTTTAAGTATTCTCTTAGGTATTCTAAACCTTCATCAGTTAAAGTGTAGTAGTAGTATTGCCATGAAAATTGAGTCTTGACGTAACCTTTAGAAGTTAAAGATTGCATAGCCTTGATGACATATAAGTTCTTGGTGTCAATTTCATCGTGTTGAATTTCGAAGTTCTTAGCAGCGACCACAACACCTTCTATTTAAATTGTTAATAAAGAAAGTTTGTTAGTATTATAATCTAATTTGTGCAGTTGGCTTGAATTGACATTGAATTACGAGTGTAGAGATAAAAGTTAATTAATAGATAAAATCAGGAAGCTTTGAATCATTTCCTTTATTCTTTCCAAATGACTATGTATACGAATATAGTAGTATCGTGCTAGTTTATAAAAAAAATAATTCAAGGGAAGCTTATTTGTATTCAATGACATTCCGACTGATTTCATTAATCGCTTATAATTATATTTCACATTAAATTATCCAAAATAAACTTGTATATTATCACATTCAAAAAGAATATTGTTCATTTATCGTATATTTTTGATTGAACTGATCTATTCATGATCATACTATAGATATGATTTCTATTATCATTTTCCACTTCAAGATATTTATTTAAATCAAAATTCATTGTATAAATTTAATGAACAGTTAACAAAATGCCAATAATTAATCCGTTTAGTGTATCATAAGTTTGCATTATTTTTATCTATCCCTTTATATCTCATATCCACCAAATTTATGTTTTTTATGTTGGTAGAGTGTAATATTTCATCCTGATTGCAGTGCCTGTACATACCTTGGAATAAGTATTGGTGAATCTTCTTTCTTTCGTCCTTTGGCATTAACATTTTGGATGGATACTATATACTTTTTGACTATATTTTAAGTGTAACTAAGTTATGGTTTGCTTACCGCAACCTTGAAATTTCGATTACCTATAATTTTCACCAGGATCCTCACTCAGAGTGAGAGAGCCAGAGCTGCTCGAGGACCCGTATGGTGCGGCTCCATAAAAAATTGTGTGATGAGAGTTCGCAGTCGTTTGAGGGTTTTAAAACCTCATTATTAACACGTGTAAAGCTTTAATAGATAGCTCACGTGTTAAAATTTAAAAACTGTATGTTACATCTGTACACCATTATAGTTTACAAAAATTATTAAGAGTACGGGTCTGGCCAATAGCAGCGCAGTGTATGATCTGTTAAATTATAGAAACAGATTATATTTAACTGATCACTTACACACCTGTACCTGAGCCCTAATTGTGTCTAGCTAAACGCAATAAATTAATTAAACTTGACTTCGATGTCTCTAAGGTTGCAAGGTAGTGATTTGTTATTCTCAAACTCAACTGCAAATATTCAACTCCATGACATTGCACAACCTGACCTAGAAGTGCAATCAGATGATGACCATAATAATAACCATTACATTCTTTCAAGACTCCAAAATTTAGTGACAAGATTTGAAGAGTATTCTAGTAGATATAGAATACTAAATGTTCCTATTATAAACTACTTCATTTTAGTTTTGTTTTCCAATTTTTTAGTGAGGTTGGCCTTCAAGTACCATCTATTGTACCCTAAATCATCATTAGCTGCTACAATTTTAACAAATATTGTGTTATACGGTATTTCTGATTCTTTAGCCCAAAGTATACCTGCTTTTTTAGATAAGAGACATAGAATTGCGGATAGGTCAAGAAGTTCAAACAGGGGTTCATCCAACAGGAATAGAAGTGCAAGCGTTTCAAGCGTTTCTTCTGCTTCTTCCATCTCTTCTGTTCAAGAGGTTTCTAATTACATCAGATCAATTCAAACTAATGATTTGTTTGTTGATTATGGAGATAACAGCATGGATTCTGATTCTTCTTTTAATAATGCGGAAATAAATACCGTCCTTACTTTCAAGTATAAATTTAATTTTCGTAGGTTTGTTGCTTTCATCTTTTGGGGATTTATAGTGGCTTTTGTCCAGGTTGCCTGGTATTCTTTTTTGAATTCAATGTATAACGATATGCCTGGATTCATTACTGTTTTAGAAAGAGTTTTAACTGATCAACTTTGTTTTTCTCCAATTTCCTTAATTTGTTTTTACACCTATGGTACAATTGTTATCGATAATGGTACAATGGAAAACGTTAAAGAAAAACTTTATAGGCTTTACCTTCCTACTTTGGTATTCAATTACTGTCTTTGGTTTCCTGTTCAATTCTTCAACTTTTTGATTATGCCTAAGCATTTCCAGGTACCTTTTTCTTCTACTGTTGGTGTTTTGTGGAATTGTTTCTTATCTATGAAGAACGCGTCCGGATAAGGAATCTATCTCCGGTGCGCCTCTCCTCTCTCTCGCTTATAATAATTTATTTTTGAAAATTAAATCCGAACAACATGATTTCAAACAAGAGCGCTGTCTGAACTCTCTACATTGACACAAAGACAAGAGAGTTATAGATATTGCATTTTTGGCCATCTTCCCTATCTTTTCTTCTTTTCACTTTACACGCCATATTTTCCTACTCCCCTATTCTATAACATTAGTCTAGAAGATACAGCAATGTCCATTCAACTCATGAACACTGACGGCGATATGCTTGAAGATGGGTTTACCGAACCTCAAATCAAAACTGCAGAAATCATTGATAATGAAGGTGTTGAAGAATCAGCTACTACTGCTACTTTAAATGAGTTTGTTGATGACGGTATGCACTATAATTATGATTCAGCACAATATAGTTTGTTTCCTGATGCTATTGGTTTAAGATGTCTTCCAGTTCAAAAACGTTTATACGCTTTAAAAAAAGGTGTTAATTTTACAATGATGTTAGTTGGTGAATCTGGTGTTGGTAAAACTTCATTTGTCAATACTTTATTTGATACCGTCGCAATTAAACCTGTTAATGAATATAGACCAAGTACTGATAAGACAACAGAAATTATTCCTTACAAGATGGAACTTCAAGAAGAAGGTTTTGACTTGAGATTAACCGTCATTGATACTCCTGGATTTGGAGATTATATTGATAATAGATATTGTTGGTACCCAATTGTTAGATACATTGATGAACAATATAGACGTGTGGTTTATCAAGAAAACCAACCTGATCGTTCCAATATGAGCCATGGTGAAGTTCACGCTTGTTTATACTTTATTGTTCCAAGCGCTACTGGTTTATCTCAAATCGATTTAGAAGCAATGAAAAATATTTCAACTAGAGTTAATTTGATTCCAATTATTTCTAAAGCTGATGCTTTCACTCAAGATGAAGTCAATGCTTTCAAAGAAAGAGTCAGAAGAACTTTAAAAGAACATTCTATTTCAATTTGTGAGTTGATTGATCAACCAGGTACGACTTCTATCATTAAAGAAATGCCTTTTTCAATTATTAATTCAAGTGATTCTTATAAGAGAGAAAAAGATGGGAAGTTAGTTCGTGGTAGACAATACAAATGGGGTTTAGCTGAAGTCGAAAATCCTAATCATTGTGATTTTCAGAAGTTAAGAGAATTCTTAATGGGTCAAAACTTAAGTGATTTAATTGTGTCAACTGAAAATTATCATGAGAACTATCGTCGTGACTTTTTGAAATATAGATTAGGCAAATCGATGCAATTAAAGATGAACAAGGAAGAATTGGCCGCTTATGAATCTCCATCCCATACTAGTGCTTATGAAATTCCGAACAGTAAGAGCAGTATGATTTCTGGTAAAGATAGTCTATTTCCTTCGCCTAATGTTGAATTGGTCATTGAATCTAAAGAATCAGTTGATGTTTTGAGAATGTTGAACGCTTTAACTTTGAAAGAAACTGAAAAAGAATTGGTTGAAATGAATCCAGCATTCTTAGACTTAGAAAAAGATATGAAGAAGAAATTTACTGAAATTGTTAAAGGTCAAAATCAAAAGTTTAAAGATTGGAAGAAAGCCTTATTTGAAAGACAAGAAAAGTTTAATAAGGATATTGAACAAGTTCATAAAAGACTTGTTGGCTTACAAGACGAGATTAAAGTAATTTCTTCTACTGCCATGGTTTGAATTTTATATAGTGTTTATCTGTTGTTTTTGTTTTTGTTGTTGTTGTTTAGTTCTCTCTTACTATTTTATAATGTGTTATCTTTTTTTTTACTTTTTTATATCATTTTATGGCGTGTATTTTCATCTCTCGCTTAAATTTAATTGCTCTCTTTCCTACAATTCCAAAAATGCACCTCTCTTATATAAGTAATAGAAATTATGCGATAATTGCCTCTGTTATTATTGCGAAATGTGTATTACAAACAGGACAAGTCTGCAGAATACTACATATTACAAACACAGAGCCTGACAAAAACTGGAGTGTGAAAAGTAAATAATTAATGTGGAAATATATAAGAAAAGGGCCCAATCGAAAAAAAAATGTGTGAAAATATCTTTATTTGTAAACATAAAAATAAATTAAGGGGAATCAAAAACAGCACCAATAAAAAAGATGGAAAATTAAAAAATTATAACTCAAAAAGCAAAACAAAAAAAAAAAGGTAAACAACTAAAAGCTTCACATAGTCTTAATTAGTTTGTAATACTTAACTTTAGCGGAAGATTCTTTCTCATATTCATCAACTTCTTTACTAATATTAAAATTGTATTCCAAATTTATAGATCCTTTGCTAAAGCCAGATGATCTCAGAGTATTAGAAATCAGTACCCGATTTTCTTAGAGAATGGTTGGAAGGGAAAACAGGGGCAGAAACAGGAGCTGAAACAGGAGCTGAAAAAGGAGCTGAAACTGGAGCAGAAGCAGCTGAACCTTTAACATTAGCATCATCACCACCACTACCACTACCACCAACTCTTTCATTAACAGCAGTATAGCCATCATGTAACAATTCTCTAGCTGTATCCATTGAAGCAATCATAACGACAAATCTGCCTTCACCTCTCTTTTCTTTGTTAGATTCATAAATTGTATCAAAATGATTTAGTGTGTCTGTAGGAACATGTCTTAAACCTTGAATTCTTAAATTCATGGCTTGACTACCTCTACTAAATCCATTAGTGATAATTCTTCTTGAATGAGTCAGTTCATTTGTATAATCACCTGTAGGTGGATGACCAATATCTTTGTACCTTTCGTCAATCATTGATTGTATAGCAGCATTGAATGGTTTTAAGAATGGGTCGAACTGTGATCTGATAATAGGCCTGCCTTGGGAATCATGAAGTGGGGAATAAGCATGTCTAAAATCTTGAACAGTTCTTCTTGCAGGTTGAGTAATTTGTAAACCAATTAATTCATTCAAACTGGAAGCAGTTTGACTAACTCTTGTAAAAAGATTAGTAAATGGATTAGTTAAGGTATCTCTAATATCTCTCATTCTTAGCGTTCTGATTTGTGGAACACTTTGATCTAATTGTAATAAGTAATTATCAATGGACTGATCTATAGATGTAGTGTAACCTCTTAAAGTAGGGGAATAAGCCATTTGATACATTCTTGGTCTAACAACATGAGGGGCAGGAACATAACCAGCGATTCTGATCCAGGAGTTAGCAATTGGATATTGTTTAATATGGGTATAAGTCTTTGTTTCATCGGGAACTTCAAACTGATGTTCTTCCTCTTCAGACAATTTTTTTAGCTCAGGATCTTGATTAATGGATTCGGATGAATTTGAATTACTTTCAGGTTGTGGGATGAATTCAGGGGAAACTGCAAAGTGAGTTTGTTTAGCAGAAGCAGAAACTAATCCGGTACCAGATTTCGAAGCAGCAGACTTATCTTTGTGGAAGCTTGAAGAAGTACCTTGTTTAACCCCAGACATTTAGCAACTTACAGTAGTGGATGTGTAAAATATGGTAAAAAGAAAAGGAAAAAGGAAAAGAGGAAGTCAACAAAACTTGGAATTGTTAAATGCTGTAAATTTGCTTGCTCCCAAATTGAGTAAATGAACAAGAACACAAGAGTAACACAACAAATAGACTGTCGCACTTATACAGATCTGGGCTGTGCAAAAAAGGTATTACCCGATACAGCTAAATATAAACAAGCAGAGCGAAGAGGAAAACGGTTGTTTTCTAGTTTTAACTGAGTTTCTACTCAAATTGTCGTCTGACAGGTCGTCATTTCAATTGAGTACAGACTTAGCTATTTTTGATTCATTGCCTTTTAGCTATATAACATATTACATTCCACGTCTACTCTTTATTTGCTTACTGCTTAGTTCTTATTTTACTTTTTTTAATACACCAACCAAACACATGAAAATGGCTAGAAAAGTTACAAGCACAAAGTCTTCCTTTAGCTTTGAGCAAAAAGACTTGTTCAAAATGAATAATAATAATAGAAATATTAAAGTTGAACATACTAAAAACAAATTCAGTTTATTAGATGATTTTGACACTGGAAACACAACCCTAGATAATATCTTTGAAAGTGATTTCCATAAACAATCCCAGACCAATAAAGTTAATGAATTAAAACCTGAAGATAAGTTCAATATCTTAGATGAAGATTTTTTGTTTGAATCAACTAATGATGGATTTGATTTTGAAAAATACATTGGCATTGGTTTATCTCAAATTAAAACACCTTCAACTGATTTAGATTTCTCTAAAGTTGAAAAAACTATAATAAATGAGGAAGAAGTTCTTGATGGTGATTACAAATTTAATAATAAGATCACTGATAAAAATGGACTTGATGGGTTATTAGGCAATCTCTCTCTTGATGAATTAGATATCCAAGTTCGTTCAAATAATTATGATCCATTTTCAGATCACCATGCTGCAGATATCAATATAGAACCAGAACTGAAGAATTTTTTAGCTAGCTCACCAGAGGACAGTAATATTATGTTGGATGAAATATTTGATCAACCTGAGGAGTTTAATAATCTTGAATTTGATAATATTGAAGATGAATTTTCTGAAGATGAAGAACCAATTAATACTAAAATTGAAGATGATAGGCAATCACAGTCACAACAACAACAACAACAACTACAACAACAACTACAACAACAACAACAGCTACAACAACAGCAGAATAATCAGCCAATTCCTTATAATAAAAATAAAAGATATGATTTTCATTTGCATGAAGAGCCAATTAAACCTAGCATTTTCTCCGATCATCATTATTACAGGGATAGTATGGCTTTTGGTTATCCAACCAAATCAATAGTTTCACACAGACAGCAACAACATACTTCTCCAAAATCAGTAAAATCAGTTCAATCGCCAAGAAGAATATGCTCGCCTTCTACTACTAAAGGTAAAGCTCCAGAAAAATCAAACATAAGGATTCGTAAGAATCTATTAAACTTAATAGTTGAATCTTCAGACGGTTCTCTGGATGATGCTACTAGATATGCTACAGAAATTAATTCACAAAACTGTGAAGGAATCCCTATTCCTGAAAAGACAACAGAGTTAGTTACTATTCCAACCGCTGGCCCTCCAATAGGTGGCATTAAAAGAGCTGCCATTGTCAGAGCAATTATTGCTAGAACTGCTTATATCAAGAAAAATAGCATTCAGAGATCATCACAGCTATATAAAAACTCTAGCCCTATAAATAACAATACCTCAAATGCCAATAGCAAAAATGTTGGTTTTTATAGTGAATCTGAGCAAAATGATTTTTTAAAAAGAGATCAAAAATCAAATCATTTTGACGAAGTTGAAGATAAAGAGAATAAGAGATTGAAAAATGATAAGAAGGGTTCAGTCAAGATTAAAACATCACCAATTTCTTTAGGACATTCATCTAGATCCGGCCACTTTGGTGGGTTGATTCATTCTAGCAAGAGAGTGTCGTGGGCCAAAAGCCTAGAATGGTAAAGTTTCTCTTTAGATTAAATATCTATGCAGAGTTATACAGCATTTGTTTTTGATTTTTCTGGTGTACTTATTTTCTTTATTTTTTTATTGTTTGCATTCTGTTGTGTTTGTCTAATTTGTTCTGATTCTTTTTCACTATTATTTCTTCAAGCAGTCATTATATTAGTTTTCCGTTAGATTTTTTTCCAATTATTATTCTTTGTATTTTTTCTTGTAATGTAGAATGAGACTTATAATTATTCCTTTTTTTATATAGTTGTTTCTTGCTTACTTATTTTATATGTATACTACTATCTTAATCAGCTTTATTATCTACTATAGTATAGCCTTTCAAGCAGAGCGTAATTGTAGAATATACTAGAAATATTCAAAAAGTTCTACATTTTTTATTTGAAAACAAAAACTAAAGTAAATAAATAAAGCAAACATAAATAGAAACCCCTAAAGTCCAAGCCTAAATAATACGCAATTATAAATCAATAAAAGGAAAGTTTGAACCAAAAAAGAAAACCTCAGAAAAGACAGACAACAAATCAACATGAGAGAGACAGTAAATACATATTTTATGTTTCCAGCATAATCTAGGAAAGAAAAGTGTTATCCCTTTCTCCTTAGCGTATTAACTTTCACTGGTTGTTCTTCATCATTTCCATTATTGTTATTACTTTTGCCTTGTGAGGACTGTTCAGATGTTGTTACTTCAGCTTTTATCAGAATTATAATATCTTCCATCTGTTCAGGTGATGCATTAGTCATTTTCAAGCTGAACGCTTTTTTCTAACTCTAACTTTCTCAACTTCTTATCATGAATAGGTATGTATTTGAATGTCGGAGCGTAAGATGGTCTTTTCAAATCATTTGAATGAATATCAAAGAATTTCGGTATGCAACTGGAATCACTCCATGCAAAATCTTTTGAGTTGTCACAAATACACATATTCTCCATTAACATCTTGCTTGATCCATCACATTGCATATTCGGCGAATGATAGTATCCCGTCGTGCTAAAATACTTTAATTTTGTATAAGGTAACAATATTGAGACAGCAATGGTATGAATTGGCGCATCACCCCATCGTTCATAATATATACCTCCTTTGTGATCTAAGAAATTGAAAAAGTGCTGATATAAATCAGACCTGTAGAAATCCATGTCTGCAATTTCGAAGTTGGACCAGAAATGACACATGTTAAACTTTTTCCCATTGTCATCCGTCAAAAACAAAAAGTTGTTATTAGAAGATATTCGATCTTTGTATGTGTCCATATATTCTAATGTGGACTGCCATAATGTTTTAACTGTGGTATGTAATTCCAATGGTGCTAAATTGAAACCATACACTTTGTCTTCTTTCCTCATAATTTTAAATGGATCATAGTTAATATTACATCTGTACTCAATATCGGGTTCGATTCTCCAAACATATTTATAAGTTAGCATTTGATCCAACTGGAAGAAAAACCCGGAAAAGAAACGACACATATGTCGATATGTTTCTGAGTCTCCGTACTTGATCCTCTTTCGTCTCATAGATGATCTTGCATCTGCTGCTTTCTGTTGATCTATAAAATCAGGATATGACCACATTTCATTGGGGATGGTTAAAAAATTGACTGTTCCGGAGCACATGTTGCTTACCAATTTGATAAAGTCAGGAGAAAACGATTCTTCATTAGCAAATGTCCAGTCATAATGGTACTTAGAATTAAACCTGTCTTCAAAATTTCTAATGGTTTTTAATAATCCATAAAGATCAGAGTTTCGAGCCAGCGTAAACAAAGTTGCATTTTCTTTCTGTTGAATTAATTCATCAATATAAGTTCGCTTGTAGATAACAGTTCCAGGTTGATCATCAATTATTGTCTCAGTATATTGATCTTTGTTTCGGATAGTTGAATGTCTATAGTTAGGTTGTGCTATGCTTTTCGATGATCTGATCAAATTTATCGTCAATAGTTGGGATTTGTCTCTATTTATTCTGAACAGATTTAATAATAGGTATACCAAAGTGAATGATACTAATATGAAAAGTAATACTCTTTTGTTTCTCCTAATAAGCATTTGTACTATTATTAGATTTTAAAACATAGATGCCAATATGATGAATAATGATGTAAGTACAGTAGTTTTAGCGAGTTGCAAGTAAGTTCGACCATGTTAAGGTTGTCAACCAAATTTTGAATTTCAGGAACTTGGACAGATGCTTGGAGCGCCAAGCTTACTGGCACTAAGTGAGGCTTGGAATTCATGATATTAAATTTAACTTGCAATTATCTATATGTTATTTATATGAGTATGGAAATTTACCAAACTTAAGAGTAAGTAATAAACTAATAGTGTATGAAAAAAAGAAGCAATTAAAATTTAAGCAGATGGAAAATAGAAAAAGTATACGATACACACAGTAGTACTAGACAAATTGGAAATATGGGGAATTAGTAAAGATAAAAGAGAAAAAAAAAACTAAAATCAATTCAATTCAACATATGATAACTTCTTTATACAAAATTCACTCACTATTAGTGAACACAATCTGCAGTAGTACAACCAGTAGCAGCATCAACTATGCAATGAATATCACCACCATGTGCATTATCACTTGTGCCATAAGTAGTCGCACTACTATTACCGTTGATGGAAGAAGAGTTTAATAATCCCTCAGATTCATCAACTGTGCTAGTATTGTTAGTTGAATTCAATAATATATTGTCTTTTGAAGAATTAGTTCCATTTGCTGATAAATGCTGATGGGAATATCTTTTCAGTAAAACTTGATTTTGAGCGTAATAAGCAGAGAATTCAGGCTGGATTGTAGCTGAATGAATGCCATACTCATGCAAACAACCTTTGATTGTTGATGCAATTCGTAAGAATTCCTCTGGAGAAATAGATAGGTCAACGTGCAGCGAAGCAATCAAAACTCTTTCAGTTAAATTCCAAATATGAAAATCATGCACCGATAAAACACCAGGGATTTTTAAGATGTCGTCTTTAACATCATCAAAATCAACAGATTGTGGAGTACCCTGTAATAAAATTTTCGAGGACGATTTACATAGAGGCAGAGCAGAGGAGAAAATGATAACTGTAATAACTAAAGAAATCAAAGGATCAGTATAGAATCTCCAAGAATAATCAGTTTTCCAAATGAATAAAGCAGTAGCCATGACACCAATGTTACCTAAAGCATCACCCATGACATGTAAAAAGACACCTTGCATATTTAAAGATTTTGAAGAACCTTTTTTAAGATCTTTTTTCAAGACATGATTATGAGTACCATGAATTAGACTGAAATCAGTATTTGATATATAATTTTTATCAGAATCATTTGAATCAGTAGGGGCTAGTTGGTGGACAATAACATCAGGCATAATATTATCAAGGCCCGAGCCTTCCAATGGATCACGATCAACTAACAATTTCTTTTTAGCTGGAGCAGGAACTTCATTTGGCTCTTCGTCATGATAATGAGAATGGGAATGTCCATGCTCGTGAGAATGATGCGTTTCTCCAGCAGTCGATTCTTCATCTTGTGGCATACCACCATGAGAATGAGAATGACCATGTTCATGGAATAAAAACAAGCCAACAATGTTTGAAATCAATCCAGTAGTACCAACAATCAAAACTATTTTAGCATTTGTAATCTCAGTAGGAACAATAAATCTTTGAATTGCTTCAATAAAAATAGAGAAACATAACGCTAATAAGAAGACTGCATTAATTAAAGCACCCAAAATCTCTGCTCTTTGCCAACCATAAGTGAATTTTGAGTCTGCTTCTTTGTTTTTGGCAACATTAACAGCCCATAAAGCAACTAATAAAGAAATAATATCATTCAACATATGGAAAGAGTCTGCAATCAAAGCCAACGAATTGACTGCATAACCAACTATAATTTCCAGAAAAAAGAAAACAGAGTCTAACAGTAGAAGTGAGATAATTTTGATTTCTTTCTTAGAAATGAATGTCATTATTATCGAATAAAATGGTAAGAGCAAAGAAAATCAAGGTGATTTATCAACTAGCAAGAAAAGAAAACTCTATAGATGATGAAAAAATAAGTATAGAGTGAATTAATAAAAAAAAAAAAAAACAAACTTCAATTATTCGTTTAATTCGATTTTAAATTACACAATAAGACAGCCACACGCGCTTGTTTTTTGTTTCTCTTCTCTCTATTTCTCTTAACTATTGAGGTTAGCGCATTTGTTACAATAAAATTATAAATCAATACAATGCTAGAAATATCGATAAATCTTGTTGAGTATTAAAGTTAAAATTATTATATTTCACCTTGTAATGATTAATTAATTAATATTAAAGCAAATAGATTTAATGAAACTCTGACTTCTTTGAACAGTAAACTTTTAGTTTCCAATTTATTCTTTCTTTAATGTGTATATGAAAATAACTAAATTATTTAATTAAAGACTTATAAAAACACCAACTAAAATGAAAAAAAATGGTTCTTTCTGGAATGTTTCTGGTATGTAGGTATTATTTATATATTCCGTATGTATTATGTGATTAATATAGAGATAATATACAATAGGTAGTTTAATGATGATATTAAAAAAACATTAGAAATACTCCTCTGATCAATTCACAGCAATCAAAATCAGCTTATTTCCGGTACTACATCTTCTTTAGGTTTGTCAACTCTTTATTTCATAATCCAAAATTTTATTTACAAATAGTAATAATGAGATACAGAAAGTCACACAGTTACAGGTGACACAACTAGAACTAACGTGTTTGACGCTCTAAATAGCAGTTAATTAAAAGTGGTTGCTTTTCCATAGCAGTGAATCATATGTATGTCATGAAAAATATTGAAAAGAAATGGAAAATATTATTCTAATAAGTTTAAGTTCATACTGATGAATTGATACTTTAATACAAGACGATATATTGATTTTACTGTCATCTCTTCGTTTTTGCAACCATTAGGTATTATATATGAGCAAATCAGTTGAAGAATAATATATATTTATATATATTAATTTTATGGTATTTAAGGTTCTTCCCCCTGCTTCCACTTTCTAGATACTTTCCAGATGCTTTCTTTTCTCTTTTTTACCTATAATCTATTAAACAGGAAACTTATTTGTTTGTTGAACTGGTCAAAGTTCAACTTCTGTTCTGTCTTTTGCGCACCAAACAAGACAATTGACATTACCTCATTCTGATCTTCTGATCTTCCTACACATTTCGAGATCTGCCAATTTTCAAATTATTGCCTAATATGCTCTTTTTCTTATTCATACTTTAAAATGAATAGTTCTGTATCTAAAAGAAAAATTGAGTCTTCTTAAATGACTAAACTTACTCTAATTGGGTCTGAAATAGCCAAAACGGCTTCAGATTCAGATTCTTTTAAAGGGTTTTTTGGCTTCACATTAGTCAACCCTAGTTCTCAAGATTCTCCAGATTCTCTGTCTTCCAATGAAAACTCCACAGATTTGTTTAAGAACTTTACCTCTATCTTTGTTGAAGATTTGAATGAGACTATCGAAATTAATCAGGTCTTGTCAAACAAAAAGCAACTAGATAATTTAATTACCATTCTTAAGGTCAAGCTACTAGAAAATAATCAGATTAACTGGCTACGTGATTTATCTCACTTTCATCTACAACAGCAAATTAATTATCATAAACTAATTCCTACAATTCAACACCAATTCCAAGAAGCCGATTCTCAGTTCAACAAACTCTTCTATAAGATCCCAATTTCATTCCCTAATTTTCAGCTATCTTGCTCGCATAAGATTCGACCTCCGAAAAATGAAACAGAATTGGATATAGAATTCAATAATGAGGATAAATACTTTGATTTAACTGGGTTTTGCGATTATCATATAACTGATCAATTTTGTACCTGTCATTTTTTACCAAACCAGCAAGACCCAATCTTGAAAGACAGTTTCTTCCAACCTGGTATAAATGAATTAATCAAGCATCTTGATCATAATATTTCAAAATTATCCAAAGTTGATTTATTTCTGATGAATACCAGTCTTTTTCACCCATCACCACAGAGTTTGTGTTCAACTTCATTTGAATCTGATGTAAGAACTATTGTTGAACAAAATCACATCTTTCCAATTGTGTCATTACTGCACTTTTCAAGAGTAATTGAAGGCTTAACTTCTCAAAATGACTATAAACCGATGCCTAATCCCCAATTGCTAGCAGCGTTGAAGTTACAAAGTCCAGAAACTTATAATAATTTCATCTGTTCTTCAATCCATTCAGACATTGCTTTGTTGAATGGATCAAATTTGAATCCTTTGATGGTCTTGAAAATTTCCAAGAATCCTATTGATCATTTCGCTGAATCAGAGTATGCTACTGATAATGGCCAGACTTTGTTGAGCAGATTACATGTTTATTGCCTACTTTACAAGACTGATATTGTTGTTTTGTCTGATGGTTGTGACACAACCATCTTTAAATTCAACTTAAATGGTACAAAGAAAACTAATAACATTGATTATCAATATCGAACATTCAACAAGGATGACTCTGGTTTGACTATCAACTGGGTCTTATCTTCATTGATATTTCAAAAATTCAAAAAAGCACATAATATAACAACAACAACAACTGCAGCAATACTACAACATATCAGCCTCCATAAATCAACCAAAGCTGATATCATCCACACAAAAGAAACCAGATCAAAATTATTCAGCTACTATGCCAAACAAGCCCGTCTTGAAAAACATAACTGCATTGACATTGATCTCGACATTACTAATCCTGTCACATTCACCACAAGTGCTACCACTTGCCTGGGCCCAAACTTTTCAATCACAGAGCTGTCTCTATCTCAAGACGTTTTTACATCCATTTACAAAATCCCAGTACTTGAGTACACTGCTTTGTTCAAAATTGATCCATGTTCAATAAATGACGACATCAATTATGTTGTTATAAAGACTCTTGATTTTAATAAAGTAGCAGATTACTTCTCCTTGCATAAAAATACAATGAATTTAAGTTTTGATCAGATGATTAATTGGTTTATTGGTTGTTATAACAATGAACTAGAGGCTTACAGGTTGATAACAAACCATAATGCCTTCATTGAAACTCACACACAAACTACCCCCAATAACGCCAGTACCACCACCCCTCATAAAATTAATATACCAAGATACTTATCTCATGGATGGTGCAACATAACCACACCGACACACCATATTAGTGGCTTGTACATTGCCATTGAATACCTCCATTTTGTGAATATTAAGCCAAACCATGAAAATCCAATTGTATTAGAAATGTTGAAACAGCAAATTGAGCAGTTACGTTTATTAGGAATTGATCATTGTGATTTGTATCAGCGAAATCTATGCTTTGATGAGAAAGGTGATGGAGGTGCTGGGTTGGTTTATTTGTATGACTTTAATAGGGCTAGAATTTATTAGGTTATGCCCAGTGCTTTTGGTTGGTTGGATTGCTTTTTTTAAAAAACACTTGTGTCTACTTTTTTGCACTCTATTGTATTACTTTAACATATGTAATTTTCTACTCAAAAAATAGAATTGGCTATGGTGGGCAGATCAGACGACCGCCAAATAACCGCCAGACAGTATTGAACAGAAAATTGTGGCAACATGAAATTATCATCATTTGTCATACTCATTACCATGCAAAACCACTAAATGCATGCATCCGTATATATATATATGATATATAAAGAAGTAGGGATATTCCCTTTTGTAGTTCGCTCTGTTGAAGTATGATTTAGGAATTTCGATAATCACTTCCGTATACAATCAGAAATATGAGAACAAAACATAAAAGAACGAGAGCCAGTAACCATATATTCTAGAAAAAAAAGTCAGTCTGTAGTAATTTTCATTTTAAGAGAAAAAAAATTTATAATGAAAAAGATTGAACGAAAATGGTAAACTGGAAATGCCGAAAAAAACGTTTTTTTTTTTTGCTTATCAAACTGAACAAAGATGCGATAAGAGATTCTTCTACTAACTCTGTAGAATTAAAGAGCAGAGAATAATCACTATAATTACATTTACGTAATACAATCTAGATGACTAACAAATACATAAATTGGATAGTAGTACATAGTAGAAAAAATACACAAATTAAAGCAAACAACAGAAGGTGGATAGCTAGTATGAATCTTTCACATTAAATGAAGAAACTAACTCTTCGTGTAAAATCAGTAAAGAAGGGGTGTCAACCTCACCATAATATTTAATAGCATCTAAGAAATCATGAAGTTTGATATCAAAACTCTTTTCATATTTCCATAAAGCATCAGACAGTCTAGCTACTCTAGCTACATTTCTTTCAGCGTCAAACGTAGAACCAGAAGGTAATTTATTTTTATTTTGGTCAAATAATTGCTCATCTAGAATGATTAACGATTTTCTCAAAGACATCAAGAAATTGTGATATAGCAGAATAATAACCAGCATTTGATGAGTAATTTCAATCAACTTAACTTTTGTTAATAGACAATTCGTCAAAATTGTACTCAAAAAAGATTTGATTCCTATAAATAGCATTTCTAATTCAACTTCTTCATCACCTTGATCCAATTTATTAAACATTGATTCGACTCTTTTCCAATTTTCATTTATAACAAAAAAATTAGTATAAACTGAAAAAATTCGTATGAAATTTCTCATCTTGAAATGAAGCATTCTACATTTTTTTATCCATCTTCTAAGACCACCACTACTAAAATTGAATGTCCAAAATCGTTGATATCCTATTTCTTTCCAGGACATATCTAAGGATTTCTCAACATATTTCGAATAAAGTAAACTTCTAAACATTAATTGATATTCAAATATTTGGGACCTCGTTATTATTAAATTTAATGGAAATGGTATCTCTAAATCCAAATAAAAGTTATTCAATGAATATTCTTCTACTTTTGTGCCTGTTGAAGTCTCATTATTCTTAGATTTGTTATTTTCTAAAGTTGCATTAAGCAATTGCTTTAATGAGTTGATATTAGTAGAGGAAAATACTTCATCCGAATTAGTAGTGTAAGCATTCAATATAATTGACAACTCTTTGACCAAGCTTTCTTCTGATAATTTGACCAAAATAAGATAATTAATTAGTTTGTTACTTCTACCTTGAAACGAAACTCCAGTTGATTTTGAATCTCTGAAAAATCCAATATGATATTGTTTTGCCAATTTAGAAAGAGACACTTTATCAGGTGATTTTCGAAGATCTAACATAGCAAGATCTAAAAATTCGTCAAATTGATGGTTGTCTGTTAATAAAAAATACTTATTTAAACCTTCCAAAAATTCTCTTAAATGATAACCTTCAAAAAGAAGTTTCAAAATTAACTTATTTGATCTCATATAAGCCTCATCTACCTTTATAAAAAAATCACGGCTTTCTAAAGAATCAATTGGATTGTTTAATGGTTTAAATGCCTGTATATCAATACCACATTCATCAAGAACACTTAAATATTTCCCAGTTAATATAATTTTCTTTTGAACATCAGGTGATTCAAATTGTTTCAACTGACCCTCATTTCTTATTGTAAATTTATCTGCCCAAAAATCAGCACTTTTTTGAAACTTAATATTAGTAGCAATTGATTCGTTGATTAAGAATTCTTCTGCTGGGTCATCAATCACCCCTAATTCTAACCACGAGTTTAACATACTAACATATGTACATGATATATTGTTGAATAATTCAAATAAAAATTCATGAGATTGGGGATCACCTTTGTAACGTGTTAGCCTATTTTGAACAATTTTCAAAACTAAACCACCTTTAACAAATGGACTTGTTCTGGCATCTGAAGTAACACCATCTAAAGTACCCGTATAATAATCCTCTTTCAATGATCTCATCATACTTTGAAATTTCATATTGACCATATTATGCTTGTCCATTCTTAGTTCATTTTCTTTATTTATGTTAGAAATAATTTCATAAAGATGATTAAATGATAATGCAACATTCATATTTAAACTTTGTTCAAGAGATGTCAAAGAAAAATCAGAGCTGTTTTCAAACTCTTGTTCCTGTTCGACTAAAAAAAATTCATATTTTTTCAAGCAAAATCTTATTTCAGTACATAAACTTTGAATAACTTGTCCTTGAGCTATATTATCATGAATCTCAGAAAACGATTTTAATGCCAGGTATACTTTTCCAAAAAAAGTCAATCTCTTCACAGCATCTTTCAATCCGGAATCTATATGCTTATTAATTAAGTAGTCGGGTCCTCTTAATTTATGTATTCTGTTATCGGGATCAAATAATTCAGAATATCTGATGTAAGAACCTTCCAGTCCTGCTAGAACATGAAGCATATCTTGAATTACCAAAGCTTCTTGTTCTCTAACAGATTGTAATTGGTCCACTGGTATTCTTTTGGGTTTTGATAAGTTGTAACTTTTTTTGAAAGTTGGATGGAACTTTACGGCTGAAGTTACAGGGGTATCACCAGCTTTCTCCAAAGTTAGTACGTCAAATGACAAGGAGGTCTAGATGAAAGAAGAAAGATGTCAGTATATACATAGATTTCAGGGTAAAGGCAACGTATACATTACATACCATATCTTGAAAATAATTGAAGCTGGTTGTTAATCTTTTAATGCTCTTTTCAACTTCTACTGCAAACAAGCTCAATAAGTGTTGAACCTCATTAACGTGTTTTAAAAAGCATAAACAAATCATATTTATTGCGCCACATGAAAGAGATTGCAAATAGTTCAGCCTCATCAACACAGTTCCACTGCCTTTTTTCATACTAACAAACACATCCTTTTTTCTGGTCACGTAAGGAATATACATAAATATATGATATTAGTTATCTATTATACATTTAACTTAAAGTTTGTGGTAGTCATTATTTAGAAGGTTTAATACTCTTATTCTTAGACTTTTTTTGCTTCTTTTCTCCATCATTATGATCGAGACCTTCTCTCTTTTTCTGTTCTTTTTTACGTTCACCAAAGCTCTCTCTTTCCATCTCCATTTTGGCCTCCACTTTAGCCTTTGAAGTTTCTCTCAAAGACTGCTTAATTAATTGATTATCAGAGTATTTTTTGTATTCTTCGATTTTTCTCTCTGTTCTCTCTTCAATAGCTAAAACCCTTTGTAAATCTCTAGGTGTTATTAATGAAAGAGCATTACCTCTTCTACCAGCTCTTGCAGTTCTACCAACTCTATGAATAAAGTCATCTGGGTCTTGAGGTATATCATAATTTATAACCAATTCAACAGTTGGGATATCCAAACCTCTGGAAGCCAAATCAGTAGCAATTAAAACTCTTGCAGCACCAGCTCTGAATCTATGTAACGAATTAGTTCTTTCATTTTGCGGCATTAAAGAATGCAATGATGTCACTTTAATATCTAAACGTCTTAATGTTCGTCTTAATAATTCTGCAGATTCCGATCTATTCACAAAAACTATGGTATTTGATTCTTTAAACTCTTCATTTGATAAAATATTGTGTAAAATGGCCTCTTTTATTTGATATGGAGATAACACAAAGCCTAAATACAATTGTTTTGGGATAACAACATCATCAATTTTATCTAATTCGTGTAAGAAAACTGATTGTTTGCCTTTAGAGACAGGCCTATCAGCCAATGCTCTTACTGAATCTGTGACAGTGGCTGTAAACAATAATGTTTGTCTCTTATTGGGATTAGGTAAAGCACCAAAGCAATCACTTAAATCTTCGGTAAATGATTCAGTTAATAGTCTATCAGCTTCATCAAGTACCAAATATTTTACTCTATTTAAGCCTTTAACATCGTCTGGATGTTCATTTATAATATGGGCCAATCTACCTGGTGTGGCAATAACAAAATGAGGATTATTTTTTAATTGATTAGATTGTTCAATCATTGGTTCACCACCAATAATTAAGGCAACCTTTAAATTTGCACTAGCACCAAGAGCAGTAAATTGTTCAGCAATTTGCATTGCTAGTTCTCTAGTTGGAGTTAAAACTATACCAAATATACCACAAGGATCTTCAGACCAATGTGCTAGCATTGGAAGACCAAATGAAATGGTTTTACCTGAACCTGTCTTAGCACCACCAATACAGTCTCTTCCCTTCATGATTTCTGGTATCGTAGCTTTTTGAATGCTTGTTGGGATTGTTATTCTCATAGCTGACAGTGCTTCACACAGCCATTTTGGAACTCCTAATGATTGAAATGTATTTGACATATATTTTTGCAAATTTTTATATTATACTTCCTCTTTGTAGACTAATTTTTAAGTGAACTAGTTTTATTACTAGAATTTTTTTAAATATATTTCAAAAAAATTTAAAAAAAATCATTGTGCGGCTCATGGATTTGAACAGCCTCTGCGCCTTTAATCCAGTAATCTTCAGAGAATCGATGTTAAAAGATTTCAAATTGGGATACTTCTTACTATACATATACGAAATTTAGAATCATCAATAAATTTCGATTTAATTTACTCAAGTGCAATTTAAACATATTATTTTTATATTATGCCTAGCTGAGTAGTTTTATTATTGCACTTCTAGATAAATGAACAATAAATATACTTTTGGTTATTTTTGGCCAACGAATGATACCTATTTTTATAGAGGGAAAGAGTGGGAGTATTTATAAAAGCTAAAAGAAATAAGTAAAAAAAAAAACGGTAAGGTATAACATTACTTAATATGTATCATTAAAAAAGATATCTTGGAACTAAACTAATTCGTCGTCACTATCATCTATATCTAAGGTTAATTCAGCTTCTTCAGCTTCCTTATGAACTTTAGTTAGACCAGTCAACTCTTCAATATATTTGGAATCGTTCAACGCATTTTTGACAAACTCCCAACCTTCAACATTAAACTCATTCAACACCTTATTTGAACAACCCGCGCAATACTTGTAATTTTGGGCTTTCAATTTCAATGTTTCAAAATTATGTAAGAAACCTCTAATTTGATGAGGCAAACTACCTAGTGTAGTTACACTTTCTAATTCATGATGTGCATATTGTCTATCTTTATGCTGTAATACAGAAACCAACAATTCAACTGCCAATGAAGAAGCCATTAATGCAACACCTGGTCTAGTAACTGTGCACATTTGGTCCAATGTTCTATCAGTTGTTGAGTCGGAAGGTGCATAAACGTCATTACAGAAATAACAACCTAATCTACTCTCACCATCATCTTCAGAAGCTAAATCAACATTTGGCTTAACACATCCATGTCTCATAACTAAGTAACTTCCAAATCCCAAAGCAGCATTAATAACAATTTTATGTTTAACATTACCGATAACAGTAGGTAACCATCTTGTTTCTCTTGAATCCATGAGTAAAAAAATGGCATCATGTTCTTCTACAAGGCTAACTAATTTATCATAATCCTCCTTTTGTTTATGTTCATTAGTCAAAGGATGACCAGCCATTGGAACTTCCAAACTGATACCCTGAGCATCGACTAATGGAAAAACTTCTTTTAATGCCTTGGCAGCAGCTTCTGCCTTTTCTGTACTTCCTTCTAAACAATCTTCAAATTTATATAAAGGTTGTCTAACCGGATTACTAAATGAGACTTTACCATTATCAACAAAAGTAATTTTTCTAACACCCCATGCTAGTAAAGCTCTACCAACGTAAGAACCTAAAGTACCTGAGCCAAGCAATAAACATTTGGTATTTTTGATAATATCAAGATCAAGATCTGGAACGATTCTCCATTTCATTAACTTTAGATTAAGATCAATGGCTTGGTCAGCTAACTGAACAGGATCAATCAATGAACCTAGATCAGCAAATTTTGGTCCCAGTTTACCTTGTGAAGTTCTTTCCCAACCAGAAATTTTTGGAATTGTTGCAGGGGAAGGTGTATATGTTGTCAATGTATAGCTTAATGTAGAATTAAACCTATATATCTGGGTTGTAACATTATTGTAATTGTAAATGGCAAGGGTTGTTAATAAATTCTTAAGAACATATGAGGACGAATTTGATTGACTCGACGTATCTATGAATAAAATATGCAGCCGATCTTTAGGATCATAATCCAATAATTTTGAGAAAGGAACTAGCTTACCAGATAGCGTATCACTTATCGTGATTTGATCGGTTACTTTTTCTATTTGTTCTTTGTTTAGCTGTATACCTGCAGTTATCGATTTAACTTCCCAGTCAGCATGTAGAACTGGAAACACAAACCAATAATAAAATTTATATTTTTTTAAATCAGCAAATGATAACACTGAAAATTCAGATAGCAAAGAAGGGTTCTCGAGCACAGATTTATCCTTGATGTTATTGTAGATCTAATCGAGAAGAAGGCGAATTAGTTAGTATGTGTGATTGATTCAAGTTTGAAAACCAACAAGCATAAAATAATACATACAGTTTCACCAGAATTCTTCAAAAACTCTAGTTTGTTAGTAGTTTTAAATTCTTCAAATGTGTTGACGTTGTATAAGGAACCAGGCGATGTGAAGTTATAACCAGCGGAACTGATAAGATAACGAACAAACTTGTTAGTATTAGAATTAAACAAGGAGATAATAAATAGTATACATACAGTTTTGATAGATAAACGTCTAATTCATCAAATGAGTTATCACTAAGAGTGATGGATGGAAGTTGGTCTTTACCCAAGTTCTTGAAGTTGTAGAAGCCATAAATTTGTTTTTTGGACTGGTCTAGTTTTAAAACGTCTAGTTTCAACTGGGAAAGCTTGATAAAAAACGAAGAGTCGACAAAGGATTGGGTGGGAGTGTGTTTCAATGACATATTGCTGTGATTTGAGTGGTTTTCAGTGTGGATGGAGTTCTCTGGCTTCGACTGGGCTTAATGAGGTTAATCGATCAATCGACCTTTATCTTTATCTAAATACACTTCTGAATCTAACATGTGAGTTAGGAGCGCGTTCTCGTTTTCTTGTTTTTCAGACTCGGAACTATTACTAATTCATCTTAGTTTGCACAAATATATCTTCTAATTGCCCACAAACTAAACAAGCATTATGTTTGCCTTCAGAAGCTCCATCAATCCCTTAAGAAATTCTTCTGCAAGATTTTTTTCCTCATCTAGTATTAAGTTTTCTGTGAAAGAAATAACCGAACCAGCCCAATTCAAGAAAGATGTTGTTGGAAATAGCAAAGTTTCTTTAGTTGACTTTTATGCAACTTGGTGTGGTCCATGTAAAGCCATGGCTCCAATTATTGACAAATTCAGTGATTCTTATAAAAATGTTGATTTCTATAAGGTTGATGTTGACAATGTTTCAGATGTTGCTGTTGAGTATGGTGTTACTGCTATGCCAACTTTTGTGGTTTTCAAAGGTGGTGAGGTTTTCCATAAAGTTATTGGCGCTAACCCAAAGGGCGTTCAACAAATTATTGAAGCTGCTTTAAAAGAATAATTACAGACTCATATATATTATTGTTACTTTACTATTGATTTATTTTCTGTTAGTTTTGCTATTCTGCCTGTTAATTATGAGCTTGTAAATATTTTAGCATAAATAATGAATATATTAACTATTGTTTAAGAAGTAAAAGTGTAGAAAAAAGAAATACATATATCGAAATAAACTGGATTAATCACCCAAATTCATTTCATCCAATTCATCTAACAATTCATCCATATCAATTTGTGGAACTTCTTCATCGCCAGAATCCATTTCATCATCATCGTTTGCAGGTCTGATTTTATTGGATTTATATAGATTAACATTTTCTCTTAATTCTTGGTCTTCTTCTAATTGTTCCAAGAACAACTCATAATCTCTTTCTGCTCTTTCTGCTTCTTGTCTTGCTTGTTTTGAATTTGGATCAACTATGTCAGCAACAATATCTTTGTGCTCATTAGCCATTCTCTTCAATTTCCAGTTTCTGTTCTTTGTTCTCTTATTTGATCTAGCATAATGCTTCTTAACTAACATAACATCAGGTAAATTGTCGGTGTCTAGTTTATCGAATAAATCGGAGTTGAAATTTGAGTTTGCCAAGTAATAACCCATGGCTGAATCACCCGGATGCAAAATACCACCTAAATGTGATCTGATATAGTATTCTTTATCATTAACACCTAAATCTGCTGCTCTGGCAATTGTAATATCGGCCAATAAATATTTACCTCTTCTTTGGTTTGTTGGTTCAACATCTAAAACTATAAATTCAATCAATTGTGTGACATCGGCCAATGCATTAAAAGGTGTTCTCCAATACACACTACCTGATAAATCCGCAATTTGCAGGGTGTTAGTATCAATGAACTGAACGGTATTTGTAACCTTCGAACATAAGACTAATTGTGTAATATTACCCATTGATTTTGCCAATTTTTTTGGCAACACGACTAAATCATCTTTACAAATAGGAACTATTTCAGTTGAAAAAGTGAATTTATATTGAGATGTACCAGCATGGATATCTTGGGAAATTAATTCTGAAGATCTTTTATATTTAATTGGGACGGCATTACTCAAAAAGTCAATCATCTTCATAGCCTGGTTTCTTTGCGCATAATAGAAATCTAAACCATCTTTACTCTCTTTAATAGAAATTGTATCAACATGAGCGTTATGCTTCAAGATCAACTGTTCCAAGTATAAGAAAGTTCTTTTATGTGCAACTTTCTGTCTTATTTGAACAGCAGCTCTCCAAGTGTTTGTAGTGTAGGATTTAGCACAGTCTGGACATTGCATAGCAACAACAACGTACTCAACTTCAAAGCTCTGTTGAATGATGGCATTATTTAAAGCCTCACCTTGAACAGTTAATTTAACTCTGATTCTTCTGGAATGAGGTTCAGTCCAGATGAAAGAAGCATCAATCAACCTAACTTTATTCAAACCCTTTAATCTCCTTAAACATAAAGCTAATAATTCTCTAGATTCTAAGTCAGCCTTAATCCATTGTGTTGGAGGTTGTAAAAACCGTTCGCAGTTTCTGCAGAACGATAAGTTTGCTTCTCTTGGGATACCTTCTGTTATATCGATATTTAATTTAATACAATCATAGCACATAACTAAACCTGATGAACCATCCATTGGAACACCACAGTTACAACAAAGAACTGTTGCTGCAGTATGGTTATGTTGATCATAAGCGTTCAGTTGGGTATAGTTCGACATCTTTCTAATATCGTAAATTTATTCGATGGACCGATGAAGTGTATGGTGACTTCGTGATAATGAAGACTTACAAACTAGGAATAGTATTATGGAGATTCTGATTAGTAAAATTTTTTTTTTGAAAAAAATCAATATGTCACGTGATCTAACCAACTAGCCGCGGCGGCTGACCAAAGATTTATGTGGTGATTTAGAAAGACTGTAAATTAAACAGAAAAGGAAGTTCTCAAAGTTTTGTTTATTGTATTTCTGTAAATTGTTGTTTATAACTGATTGAATAAACTATCCTTCTTTACTTTTGCTTTGTAATTCTATATTATTTTGTGTAAAAACTTTCTTCTCTCGGCACTAATATCGGTTATTAACATTTAATTTTAGTTGAATAAGAAACGTTTTGAAATATAATAAATGAAGTAAATAATAAATAATAAATTAACATCAAAGTCATATAATTAAATAGTTATTACAGGTTATTTAAAAGTAATCATTTAGGAAATTTTTAGCTAACTCGACACCCAAGAAAGTGGCAGCGTTAGCAGGGAAAGCTCTCAACATAGCTGGAGCTAAACCGGGGAAGAAACCCTTCAAGCCCTGTTGAACGTAAATCTTTTTCGCGACTTTCATCACACCTTGTTTCACCTCCAAAGACTGTTGAACAGACTTAATTGTATCAATAGGAAAGACGAATGGCCACATGATAACACCAGCCATACCACCAGCAGTTATAATAGCAGGAACAGATAACTCAGACCCTTCTTTACTTAGTAACTTCTTTAGAATCTCATAAGTTGCAAAATATAGAGCGAAACCAGGACCATCTCTTGAAATAGTTGCAAAAGAACCCTTATAAATAGAAGCTATACCACCTTGTTTATAAACTTTAGCAACAGTTTGATTGAAGGTTAGTTTTTCAGTGGACACTTGCATAACAACCTTAATTCTTTCAAATGGAGCAGTTAATAACGTAGTCGGGATAGCACTGAAAAATCCAGCAGCACTGATCTCACCAATGGACAATGGTGTCCCCTCTTTTTTACCAGTAGCGGCATAAACCAACTGTTTACCAACATCGTAACCCCAGAAAGAAACAGCAAAGATTGGACTGACCCCAATCAATGGAGAAGTCACACCTCTATAGAAACCAAGAGGTCCTGAAGTTTTCAAAATTGAAGTAAAAGCAGAAGGTAAAGTTTTATGCTGACCTGTTTGTAGTAACACCTTAACTAAATCGAAAGGGTGGCCTGTTAAAACAGCACAAACACCACCAAAGCCACCAGCGACTAAAGATTTAACATTTTCTTTAAGAAGGTTATTTGCTTGCTCAGCTTCGATGATTGAGTTATTTTTATCCATATTAGTTGACATGAATTAGAAAAATGACTATTAATATTAATTTTAAACTGGTGTGATTTTCCCAGATGACAGCCTCTTTATATAAGAAAAAAAAAACACCGCTAAAGAAACCATCCGCAGTGTGTAGTAAAATAGTTATAATAATTTATGTACCATTATTCCTTACGAGGGCTCTGGACGAGACCTGCCCCTCTTAATCACGATATTATGAAAAATTCTGAGGAACATATATTGAATTTGTATATACACCCGTACACAAATAATAAAAGTTCCGACACACCGAGACCAGGAATTCTAATAGTGATAATATTCATAGTCGGAAGTAAGGTCGATTGTCTCAGTAATAAATATTGTTAGTAAAAGTCATAAATCAATACAATTTGTCTCTATAAGAAAAGCAACAAGAATTTATATGTAATAGAAGAAGTAAATATTAGAATTGATGGTTCTAAAAATGGGATCCATTAAAATACTCAAATTACTTAATCTTAGGTTAGTAATAATAAAATAAATAGTGAAATTCTTGAAGGAAATTTAATAACCTAGTTAAGAGGTTAGCTGTTTTATCTTTGTTTTGTCATTTTAAATTATAATTAAAAACTCATCAGTAATGAGTAAAAGATCTTAAGAATTTTAGTGGATAATCAAATATTATAGAGAAAAAAATATGAAGAAGAAAGGTATTCAAGTAGATTATTTTGTTCGTTCTTATCAATTAGCTACAATCGAAGTACAAAGCAGGTGCGGCGCAATAAATGTTGGGATGTGGCTGTTATATTTTAGCTGCGCCACCGGTGATTTCGCTTTAAATGGTGCTACCTAATATCTGCTCAAACGACTCTTTTGACACACAAATTCTGCTTGAATGTTCAACAATAAGTTGAACAGCTGACTGGTGAGAGTTGAAGAGTATTAATTAATCATATAACTGTACTTTTTCATCATATGTTCTATATATATGGAATTGATACTGACAGTAAGTTTTGCCTTCTCGTTGCTCATCTGAACCTGGCCTAACCTTTCTGAAAAAGACTTTTGCAAAAATGTCTTCAAAAGAAACAATACAATCAGATTCTTTTGATATGGAACAACAACCAAAACATGAGTTGAAAATACAAAAAAGACTTCTAACTCCATTTTTAACAAAAACGGTTCCACCTTTACCTACTTCGGATAATGAAAGAATTGTATATCCACATAAACACACAAATATAATTTTCCGATTGTTCTTTTGGTGGATCACTCCATTGATGTATGTAGGTTATAAAAGAACAATACAACCTAATGATCTATATTTGTTGGATGATGATTCTACAATTGAAGAAATGTATGATCGATTTATGAGTTATCTTGAAGCAGATATTGCTAAATTAAAAATAAAACATGAAAATTCAAGTTCTACTAATCATGAAGAATTTAAAATTCCTGTGAAATTTATTATCATTAATCTATATAAAACATTTTGGTATGAGTATACTGTAGGTGCTATAGAAAAGGCTTGTTCTGATATAGCCTCAACTTGTGCTCCGTTAATTCAAAGAAAGTTAATTATATTTGTTCAAAAAAGAAAATGGGGAGTTGAATCAAATGTTGGTAAAGGTATTGGATATTCTGTTGGTTGTTGTTTGTTTGTCTTATTTACTGGTGTTACTGCTACTCATTTTTATAATCATTCAATGATGGTTGGTGCTAAATGTAAAGCTGTCATGACCAAAGTTATTTTAAAAAAATCTTTCAAATTAGACGCCGAAGGACGTCATAAGTATCCAGCAGCTAAAATTTATTCTTTAATGAGCACCGATTTAAATAGAGTTGATTTAGCTGTTGGATTTCTACCATTCTTAATTCTTTTCCCAATTCCAATATCTATCACCATTGCCTTGCTAATCGCTAATATTGGAGTTTCTGCTTTAGCTGGTCTTGGTGTTTTTATTCTCTGTTCAGGTTTCATAGGCTCAACGGTTAAGCCGCTGATGTCGTTGAGATCGAGTGCTAACACATACACAGACAATAGAGTTAATTTAGTTAAAGAAATGCTAAAAATCTTCAAAATGATTAAACTATACAATTGGGAAGATTTTTATTTGAATAAATTAATTTATAATAGACAGAAAGAAATGAGAATTATTTTTAAAATGCAAGCGCTTAAAAATGTTTTAACTTCAATTGGTGTTTCATTAGCTACCATATCGTCAGTTGTAGCATTTTGTGTCCTATGGGCTATTGATTCTACTAGGTCAGCTGGTGATATTTTTTCGGCTTTGTCTTTATTCCAAGTATTAGCTCAGCATTTTCTATTAGTGCCTATGTCCATGGCAATGACCACTGATATGTTGATTGGATTAAGAAGGGTTTGTAAATTTTTAGCTCAGGGCGAAGTTGATCTCCAAGGTATTAAGCTCGAGCCATTAATTTATGATAGTAATTTGGCATTGAAGTTGAAAAGTGCCAATTTCTATTGGGAAAGATTTGATTTAGAAGAAACAAATGAAGAAACCGAATCTTTTTGCTCAAATTCAATTCTGAAAAAAGAAGTAGATAAACAACTGAACCAGAATTATTTTTCAGGCATAATCAATGCCAATTTTGAAGTTAAGAAAGGTGAATTGATTATAATTACTGGTACAGTTGGTTCAGGAAAGACATCCCTGTTAGAAGCTTTAGCTGGGTTCATGCCCAAAGGTTCTGGACATGTTTTAGTTAATGGATCACTTCTTTTATGTGGGTATCCTTGGGTTCAAAATGCCACTGTTAAAGAGAATATTTTATTCGGGTTACCGTACGACAGCGAAAAATATAAGACTGTCATTGAAGCCTGCTCCTTACAAAATGATTTTCTACAACTACCAGGCGGTGATATGACTGAAGTTGGTGAAAGGGGTATTACTTTATCTGGAGGTCAGAAAGCCAGAATTAATTTAGCAAGAGCTGTATATGCTGGAAAAGATATTATCTTAATGGATGATGTTTTATCCGCTGTTGATGCTAAAGTTGGTAAACATATTATGGATACTTGTATTATGGGCTATTTAGGTGATAAAA